>CAXHJY010000904.1:0-7500 GCA_964016885.1 Eledone cirrhosa
GGCGAATAAAATTTCGTAGCTCTCTGAAATACAAAGGTCGCAGCCCTTGTGTCCTCCGTCGTAAGAGCGCGCTTTCTGGAGTATTTTCCAATTAAGCGTGAAGGGGTGGAGTTCCTTTTGAGGTCCCAAACGTAGGAGGCGAGTGTTGTTTGGTTTGATTTATCCGGTCTTCTGAAGGAGTGGGTATGGCATACCAGCGGGTCTTAAAGGTGTTGGAGGTCATGCCGATGTAAGATTTTTTGCAATCCTCGGTGCCCGAGATGACATCGCATTTGTATACGATGTCGTTTGTGAGGCATTTGTTTTCTAGTGGGCATGTTTCCTTATTTAGGCAATTACATAGAGTATATGTATATATATATATATATATATATATGTATGTATATATATATATTTATATATATATATATGTATGTATATATATATATATTTATATATATATATATATGTATGTATATATATATATATTTATATATATATATATATATGTATGTATATATATATATATTTATATATATATATATATATATGTATGTATATATATATATATTTATATATATATATATATATGTATGTATATATATATATATTTATATATATATATATATATATGTATGTATATATATATATATTTATATATATATATATATATGTATGTATATATATATATATTTATATATATATATGTATGTATATATATATATATTTATATATATATATGTATGTATATATATATATATTTATATATATATATGTATGTATATATATATATATTTATATATATATATGTATGTATATATATATATATTTATATATATATATGTATGTATATATATATATATATATATATATATATGTATGTATATATATATATATTTATATATATATATGTATGTATATATATATATATTTATATATATATATGTATGTATATATATATATATTTATATATATATATATATATGTATGTATATATATATATATTTATATATATATATGTATGTATATATATATATATATGTATGTATATATATATATATTTATATATATATATATATATGTATGTATATATATATATATATATATATATTTATATATATATATATATATATATATATATATGTATGTATATATATAATATATATAAACGGAAAAAATGAAACGATATTTCATTTCCCACTCTTAGTACGGCTGTTACTTAAATATAAGTATGTACACGTACATACATATATGTATACCGACGTACAGTAGTATGTATATATATATATACATACATGCACACATATATATATGCACGTATGGATTCACCGAACATTTATTATAATGCTCGGTGTGTTTGTAAACAAACATCCCGTATTAAGCCGTAGTGTCTAGCAACCACCGTTGCTCGTTTGTTCAACACTGACAAAGGAACGCTGTACTAGTTTCAAGCTTGTTAGCTATCGTCAGCAACGTATACCTTCCTGCCAGATTGTTGAACGTATATACTTACCTTATGCATATTAACGGCTGAGTAGCCCAATATGCATATCGAGTGGGTTAATCGGCCGGGTGCACCGAAAACGATAAACGGAAAAAATGAAACGATATTTCATTTCCCACTCTTAGTACGGCTGTTACTTAAATATAAGTATGTACACGTACATACATATATGTATACCGACGTACAGTAGTATGTATATATATATATACATACATGCACACATATATATATGCACGTATGGATTCACCGAACATTTATTATAATGCTCGGTGTGTTTGTAAACAAACATCCCGTATTAAGCCGTAGTGTCTAGCAACCACCGTTGCTCGTTTGTTCAACACTGACAAAGGAACGCTGTACTAGTTTCAAGCTTGTTAGCTATCGTCAGCAACGTATACCTTCCTGCCAGATTGTTGAACGTATATACTTACCTTATGCATATTAACGGCTGAGTAGCCCAATATGCATATCGAGTGGGTTAATCGGCCGGGTGCACCGAAAACGATAAACGGAAAAAATGAAACGATATTTCATTTCCCACTCTTAGTACGGCTGTTACTTAAATATAAGTATGTACACGTACATACATATATGTATACCGACGTACAGTAGTATGTATATATATATATACATACATGCACACATATATATATGCACGTATGGATTCACCGAACATTTATTATAATGCTCGGTGTGTTTGTAAACAAACATCCCGTATTAAGCCGTAGTGTCTAGCAACCACCGTTGCTCGTTTGTTCAACACTGACAAAGGAACGCTGTACTAGTTTCAAGCTTGTTAGCTATCGTCAGCAACGTATACCTTCCTGCCAGATTGTTGAACGTATATACTTACCTTATGCATATTAACGGCTGAGTAGCCCAATATGCATATCGAGTGGGTTAATCGGCCGGGTGCACCGAAAACGATAAACGGAAAAAATGAAACGATATTTCATTTCCCACTCTTAGTACGGCTGTTACTTAAATATAAGTATGTACACGTACATACATATATGTATACCGACGTACAGTAGTATGTATATATATATATACATACATGCACACATATATATATGCACGTATGGATTCACCGAACATTTATTATAATGCTCGGTGTGTTTGTAAACAAACATCCCGTATTAAGCCGTAGTGTCTAGCAACCACCGTTGCTCGTTTGTTCAACACTGACAAAGGAACGCTGTACTAGTTTCAAGCTTGTTAGCTATCGTCAGCAACGTATACCTTCCTGCCAGATTGTTGAACGTATATACTTACCTTATGCATATTAACGGCTGAGTAGCCCAATATGCATATCGAGTGGGTTAATCGGCCGGGTGCACCGAAAACGATAAACGGAAAAAATGAAACGATATTTCATTTCCCACTCTTAGTACGGCTGTTACTTAAATATAAGTATGTACACGTACATACATATATGTATACCGACGTACAGTAGTATGTATATATATATATACATACATGCACACATATATATATGCACGTATGGATTCACCGAACATTTATTATAATGCTCGGTGTGTTTGTAAACAAACATCCCGTATTAAGCCGTAGTGTCTAGCAACCACCGTTGCTCGTTTGTTCAACACTGACAAAGGAACGCTGTACTAGTTTCAAGCTTGTTAGCTATCGTCAGCAACGTATACCTTCCTGCCAGATTGTTGAACGTATATACTTACCTTATGCATATTAACGGCTGAGTAGCCCAATATGCATATCGAGTGGGTTAATCGGCCGGGTGCACCGAAAACGATAAACGGAAAAAATGAAACGATATTTCATTTCCCACTCTTAGTACGGCTGTTACTTAAATATAAGTATGTACACGTACATACATATATGTATACCGACGTACAGTAGTATGTATATATATATATACATACATGCACACATATATATATGCACGTATGGATTCACCGAACATTTATTATAATGCTCGGTGTGTTTGTAAACAAACATCCCGTATTAAGCCGTAGTGTCTAGCAACCACCGTTGCTCGTTTGTTCAACACTGACAAAGGAACGCTGTACTAGTTTCAAGCTTGTTAGCTATCGTCAGCAACGTATACCTTCCTGCCAGATTGTTGAACGTATATACTTACCTTATGCATATTAACGGCTGAGTAGCCCAATATGCATATCGAGTGGGTTAATCGGCCGGGTGCACCGAAAACGATAAACGGAAAAAATGAAACGATATTTCATTTCCCACTCTTAGTACGGCTGTTACTTAAATATAAGTATGTACACGTACATACATATATGTATACCGACGTACAGTAGTATGTATATATATATATACATACATGCACACATATATATATGCACGTATGGATTCACCGAACATTTATTATAATGCTCGGTGTGTTTGTAAACAAACATCCCGTATTAAGCCGTAGTGTCTAGCAACCACCGTTGCTCGTTTGTTCAACACTGACAAAGGAACGCTGTACTAGTTTCAAGCTTGTTAGCTATCGTCAGCAACGTATACCTTCCTGCCAGATTGTTGAACGTATATACTTACCTTATGCATATTAACGGCTGAGTAGCCCAATATGCATATCGAGTGGGTTAATCGGCCGGGTGCACCGAAAACGATAAACGGAAAAAATGAAACGATATTTCATTTCCCACTCTTAGTACGGCTGTTACTTAAATATAAGTATGTACACGTACATACATATATGTATACCGACGTACAGTAGTATGTATATATATATATACATACATGCACACATATATATATGCACGTATGGATTCACCGAACATTTATTATAATGCTCGGTGTGTTTGTAAACAAACATCCCGTATTAAGCCGTAGTGTCTAGCAACCACCGTTGCTCGTTTGTTCAACACTGACAAAGGAACGCTGTACTAGTTTCAAGCTTGTTAGCTATCGTCAGCAACGTATACCTTCCTGCCAGATTGTTGAACGTATATACTTACCTTATGCATATTAACGGCTGAGTAGCCCAATATGCATATCGAGTGGGTTAATCGGCCGGGTGCACCGAAAACGATAAACGGAAAAAATGAAACGATATTTCATTTCCCACTCTTAGTACGGCTGTTACTTAAATATAAGTATGTACACGTACATACATATATGTATACCGACGTACAGTAGTATGTATATATATATATACATACATGCACACATATATATATGCACGTATGGATTCACCGAACATTTATTATAATGCTCGGTGTGTTTGTAAACAAACATCCCGTATTAAGCCGTAGTGTCTAGCAACCACCGTTGCTCGTTTGTTCAACACTGACAAAGGAACGCTGTACTAGTTTCAAGCTTGTTAGCTATCGTCAGCAACGTATACCTTCCTGCCAGATTGTTGAACGTATATACTTACCTTATGCATATTAACGGCTGAGTAGCCCAATATGCATATCGAGTGGGTTAATCGGCCGGGTGCACCGAAAACGATAAACGGAAAAAATGAAACGATATTTCATTTCCCACTCTTAGTACGGCTGTTACTTAAATATAAGTATGTACACGTACATACATATATGTATACCGACGTACAGTAGTATGTATATATATATATACATACATGCACACATATATATATGCACGTATGGATTCACCGAACATTTATTATAATGCTCGGTGTGTTTGTAAACAAACATCCCGTATTAAGCCGTAGTGTCTAGCAACCACCGTTGCTCGTTTGTTCAACACTGACAAAGGAACGCTGTACTAGTTTCAAGCTTGTTAGCTATCGTCAGCAACGTATACCTTCCTGCCAGATTGTTGAACGTATATACTTACCTTATGCATATTAACGGCTGAGTAGCCCAATATGCATATCGAGTGGGTTAATCGGCCGGGTGCACCGAAAACGATAAACGGAAAAAATGAAACGATATTTCATTTCCCACTCTTAGTACGGCTGTTACTTAAATATAAGTATGTACACGTACATACATATATGTATACCGACGTACAGTAGTATGTATATATATATATACATACATGCACACATATATATATGCACGTATGGATTCACCGAACATTTATTATAATGCTCGGTGTGTTTGTAAACAAACATCCCGTATTAAGCCGTAGTGTCTAGCAACCACCGTTGCTCGTTTGTTCAACACTGACAAAGGAACGCTGTACTAGTTTCAAGCTTGTTAGCTATCGTCAGCAACGTATACCTTCCTGCCAGATTGTTGAACGTATATACTTACCTTATGCATATTAACGGCTGAGTAGCCCAATATGCATATCGAGTGGGTTAATCGGCCGGGTGCACCGAAAACGATAAACGGAAAAAATGAAACGATATTTCATTTCCCACTCTTAGTACGGCTGTTACTTAAATATAAGTATGTACACGTACATACATATATGTATACCGACGTACAGTAGTATGTATATATATATATATACATACATGCACACATATATATATGCACGTATGGATTCACCGAACATTTATTATAATGCTCGGTGTGTTTGTAAACAAACATCCCGTATTAAGCCGTAGTGTCTAGCAACCACCGTTGCTCGTTTGTTCAACACTGACAAAGGAACGCTGTACTAGTTTCAAGCTTGTTAGCTATCGTCAGCAACGTATACCTTCCTGCCAGATTGTTGAACGTATATACTTACCTTATGCATATTAACGGCTGAGTAGCCCAATATGCATATCGAGTGGGTTAATCGGCCGGGTGCACCGAAAACGATAAACGGAAAAAATGAAACGATATTTCATTTCCCACTCTTAGTACGGCTGTTACTTAAATATAAGTATGTACACGTACATACATATATGTATACCGACGTACAGTAGTATGTATATATATATATACATACATGCACACATATATATATGCACGTATGGATTCACCGAACATTTATTATAATGCTCGGTGTGTTTGTAAACAAACATCCCGTATTAAGCCGTAGTGTCTAGCAACCACCGTTGCTCGTTTGTTCAACACTGACAAAGGAACGCTGTACTAGTTTCAAGCTTGTTAGCTATCGTCAGCAACGTATACCTTCCTGCCAGATTGTTGAACGTATATACTTACCTTATGCATATTAACGGCTGAGTAGCCCAATATGCATATCGAGTGGGTTAATCGGCCGGGTGCACCGAAAACGATAAACGGAAAAAATGAAACGATATTTCATTTCCCACTCTTAGTACGGCTGTTACTTAAATATAAGTATGTACACGTACATACATATATGTATACCGACGTACAGTAGTATGTATATATATATATACATACATGCACACATATATATATGCACGTATGGATTCACCGAACATTTATTATAATGCTCGGTGTGTTTGTAAACAAACATCCCGTATTAAGCCGTAGTGTCTAGCAACCACCGTTGCTCGTTTGTTCAACACTGACAAAGGAACGCTGTACTAGTTTCAAGCTTGTTAGCTATCGTCAGCAACGTATACCTTCCTGCCAGATTGTTGAATCCATACGTGCATATATATATGTGTGCATATATATATGTGTGCATGTATGTATATATATATATACATACTACTGTACGTCGGTATACATATATGTATGTACGTGTACATACTTATATTTAAGTAACAGCCGTACTAAGAGTGGGAAATGAAATATCGTTTCATTTTTTCCGTTTATCGTTTTCGGTGCACCCGGCCGATTAACCCACTCGATATGCATATTGGGCTACTCAGCCGTTAATATGCATAAGGTAAGTATATACGTTCAACAATCTGGCAGGAAGGTATACGTTGCTGACGATAGCTAACAAGCTTGAAACTAGTACAGCGTTCCTTTGTCAGTGTTGAACAAACGAGCAACGGTGGTTGCTAGACACTACGGCTTAATACGGGATGTTTGTTTACAAACACACCGAGCATTATAATAAATGTTCGGTGAATCCATACGTGCATATATATATGTGTGCATGTATGTATATATATATATACATACTACTGTACGTCGGTATACATATATGTATGTACGTGTACATAC
>CAXHJY010000905.1:2500-5000 GCA_964016885.1 Eledone cirrhosa
CACATAGACACACCACATAAACACACACACTGCCACATACTCACTGTTTCCAGTTGAATATCTGTGGCCATGCCGTGGCAACAGACGTATTATTTAGTTCAGTCTAGTACATATTTTTAACGATCTATATTTAACGAATTGTTAAAATATTCCTTTCCTATTTGTATTTCCTTTGAAATTCACATCATTTATGTGTTTAATTACTTAGGAAATATTCAAGAATTTGGAAGGATTTAATAATATTAACTTTCTGCTCATTAATTTGGTGCTTAGAACGTAAATTAATGTTTCTTACATAAAATTATGATGGAAGTTTTTCTTAGATAAATTTAACACTTTAACCATTAACTGTTTATATTTTATTAGAGATAAGGACAGAGTTTATTCTTGTTCTTGATTATTTCGAAAATAATCAAGAATTTGGAAGAATTTATTATTAAAACTAAGCTAGTGTTCTCTGTTACGCTAGTGTTTGGAACTTAGAAAAGTTTCTTACATAAAATTACGATGGAAGATTTTTCAGATAAATATAATCTTCCAAATCTTTTATTACCATATTTATAATGAAACACAGCCTATATTGTTGAAATAATTTTAAAAGTTTAGAATATTTTTTTTTACCATAGTACTAACGGTAGTTGCAAGCAGTTTGGTATTAAATGGGTTACAGATTTTGACACAACACCGCTAACATTTTTTTAAGAGAGCACCGTATCTTTTAATAAACACACCCTTGGATATAAACACAAGCACACACACGCATGTGGTTGCATGGTATTCTGTTACGAAATGAAAAAGAGCAAGAATTAAGGTAAATTATTCAATATATGCAGTAGAGAAAGTAAATTATTATATTGGTTTGTGACTCTTACGGCACTAGATCTGTTTCTTTCGATTAAGAAAACTAATCCTGTAAATTTGATCTTTAAAAAAAATTATATACTCTTTTACCTGTTCCAGCCAACCGACTGAGGCCATGCATGTATATATGATATATGTATATATGTAAAAAGTAAACAAATAACAACGCAAACGACACAGTTCAATGAAGAAATATATAATATATATAATATAGATAAATGTATATATATATACATAAAATATATATAAATATATATACATATGTACATTTATAGTATATACAATATATATATATATATATATATATATATATATATATATATATATACATATGTACATTTATAGTATATATATATATATATATATATATATATATATATATATATAACGGTTTCGATTTTTATGATTTTATATACAAACAAAGTATAAGAAATATGTAAGGATACCGCCTGTGGAAAACGACCCACGCACCTGCTGTGTATATATACAGGGTGTGCTTCAAAAATGTATACACACTTTGATTACCTGTACAGGCAATATTTATTAGAATGCCGTTGAAGTGTGTATATATTTTTGCGGGGACACGCTGTATATATATCCAGAAAAAAATTGCAGTCATTTCGAAATTTCAGCGAATGTTTCTTCATTAGTTAAAAGTGGCACTCTCTGAAATTTCGATGTCACTGTTACAGGGAAGACCTCTACATCAGCTAAGTACTTAATACATGTTTAGGTGCATTATAGATAGAGAGGTATCTGCCTTTTTTTATTTTGACCATTGCTTGTCATACTAAACCTCTATAACATATTTACCCTGTCACCGATGTAGTATAATGTGGTGTGGTGTTGTATGCTTCTCTCCCCTTCATACCCGAATGGGAATTTGAATGGGGAGTAAATATCCTTGAGTCCTCAAATATATCTCGACAGACCTGTGGTCTTGTTCTCTCCATCACACATGAAAGTGGACTTTATTGACCAACAAATACCGTTTGCTGCAGCTCTTCAACAGCATTATAATCGCAACTGCCATATATGCTAGTAGAACCTGTAAAATGACTTACAAAATTCTAAAGAAGCTCAACGTTTTCCAACAAAAAAAAAAAAGATGCCTAAGAAAAATCCTGAAAATCACTTATCGAGACCGTCTGAACTGGCTGGACACATTCTGCGCATGTCTGAGTACCGGAACCTCTCTGTGGCAATGAGATGGATCCCAGTCGGTGGCAAGCGGAAAAAAGGGAGACCCAAGAAAGCCTGGCGCTCAACTTTCAAAGAAGATCTCCAGAGAATTGGGCTGGACTAGGAAACTAAGTACGATGCCGCAGCTGATGATGTAAATTGGAGAAGACACATTACCCAATATGCCCCTGGGCATAGGAGGACCTAAGACTAAGAGTCCCCAAATATATTTCGACAGAACTATGGTGTTATTCTTTCCTTCACACCTGAAAGTGGACTTGATTGACTAAAAATATATTTTAGTCCCCTAATATATCTTGATAAATTTGTGGTGTTTTGTGGAGGCATGTGGATTAGAAATTAAGTTATTCGGTTCGCGATCTTACGATCAGGTGTTCGATTCCTGCCTGCCCGCACCAGGCATGACATTGTTTCCTTGAGAAAGCCATGACACTGT
>CAXHJY010000905.1:10000-12500 GCA_964016885.1 Eledone cirrhosa
GTGTGTTTTAATGTATCTGTATTTGTGTGTGTGTCTGTTAATGTATTTCTGTGTGTGTTAGTGTATCTGTGTATATGTGTGTGTGATAATGTATGTCAGAGTGTGTGTGTGTTTTAATGTATGTCAAAGAGTGTGTTTTAATGTATCTGTATTTGTGTGTGTGTCTGTTAATGTATTTCTGTGTGTGTTAGTGTATCTGTGTATATGTGTGTGTGATAATGTATGTCAGAGTGTGTGTGTGTTTTAATGTATGTCAAAGAGTGTGTTTTAATGTATCTGTATTTGTGTGTGTGTCTGTTAATGTATTTCTGTGTGTGTTAGTGTATCTGTGTATATGTGTGTGTGATAATGTATGTCAGAGTGTGTGTGTGTTTTAATGTATGTCAAAGAGTGTGTTTTAATGTATCTGTATTTGTGTGTGTGTCTGTTAATGTATTTCTGTGTGTGTTAGTGTATCTGTGTATATGTGAGAGAGAGAGAGAGAGAGAGGGAGACGCTCTGCTGTCTGTCGTCCATGTTAGCTCTCCTACATTATCAGTTGACATCGTCAGCCAATCTCGATGAAGTTGGGAGGAGAAGGATGAGAAGAAGGAGGACGAGGAGAAATGTTAGAAAGAAGTCACCCCCCCCTCCCTTCCTCGTTCAGACATCGGACATTATCAAATAACACAGACTGTTATATAAATCTCTTGTTTAGTGCCATCATACAGAATAAATACCTTGTGGTGTTTAATCAGGTCGAGCTCCTTTACGTAACGAGTTCAAATCCCGCCCAGGTCAATCAACTTCGTCTTTCATCTTACCGAGGTCGATAAAATAATTGTTTCTACTTTTGGCACAAGGCCAGCAATTATCGCAGTGTATTACTGGTACTTTATTTTATCGACCGTGTAAGAATGAAAGGCAAAGTTAACCTCGGCGGGATTTGAACTTAGAATGGCAAGGGCCGTAACTCTGTGCGCCAAAGCATGGCGTCCGACCCTCTACTGATACTGCCAATCCATGTACCAGTGAAATACTCGAGTTGGATATGATAGATTTTTTCCCTCTTTCCTCCAAAACTGCTGACCAGAAATTACAAACCGCTATTCTTAATATCACCGTGTTTGTATTCTTACATTCCATGAATCGTGTAGGCACTCCTACGTACATTTCATATATTGTTGGTGTTGTTTTCTCCATGTACTCTTTCGTACATTCCGTAGGTACTCCTGCGTACTTTTCCTGTATTGTCGAGGTACCTGCAGGTATTTTTGCTTATATTCCACATTTTATGTTGGTATTCCTGCATACTTTCTACGTATTGCGTCAGTGCTCTTAAAATTCACATGTCGAATAGGTACTCTTGCATTCATTATATGTAGGTACTCCAGTGTGCATTCTATTTAGGTACTCCAGCGTACATTCCACGTATCGTGTCTGTGTTCTCACATTTCACGTATTCTTGTAGGTACTCCTGCGTACAATCCATATATTGTCGATGTTTTTCTCCAGGTACTTCCACGTATTGGCAATATATTATGTAGATACCATTGCTTACATTCCACGCATATCGTCCAGAGAGTCATGTCCCGTTTGAAGTATATACCGTATTTCCCGGCGTCCAAGACGCTACTTTTTTTCCCTAAAATAAGTCTAAAAAAAATCTACCATGCGTCCTAGAGGCCGAAGGTTGTTTATTATTTTTGGTTGTTAAAATAGGGTGCGTCCTTGAGGCCGAAGCCTCTTCGGCGCCTGGAAATACAGTAATTAAAATATGATTATGAAAGGAGATACTTTACTATGTATTAACATATATTAAAATGTAGCTATGAAACAACATTTTTGTCAACATTTAGAAACTGTAATTGCTATTTTATGCATATCTTTTTTTTTTCTTCGAAATTAGCTGCTAGAGTCCCTTAGCTGCTTTAAACCAATTCCGTTTTGATGTGGGTGTAGACTTTGTTTTAGAGGTCGTCATAGAACTATGGAATCCCAGCATAGTTCTATGTGTAGGACTGCATTCATGTACTTGTAATCTTTCATAGGGTTTCCTGCGAGCAGATAATGTGGGCCCCGAATGTTCTCTAACCTAGGGCCTCTTAGTTGTTTTAATCCTGTCCACTCATGTCTTCGTTGCTATGTAAACAAACAAGTCACGTGCAGAAGATCGATTGTAACTCTTGATTGTGTCAACTGTCCTGTGATCGTGTGTGTTTGTGTGTTTGTCGTTATGAGTGTTTGTGTGTCTGTGTGTGTGTGTGTCTTTATGTGTGTGTTTGTCTGTATGTGTCTGTGTGTGTGTGTCTTTGTGTGTTTGTGTGTGTGTCTTTGTGTGTGTTTGTGTGTATATTTATGTGTGTGTTTGCGTGCCTGTGTCTTTGTATGATTGTGTGTTTAAGTTTGTGTGTGTGTGTATATGGCTCAATTTTGTTTTGTTTGTTTTCCAAGCTAAAAATATCTCTTTAGATTGAAAATATTCCTCACCCTCTGCTCTGTAGGGTCAGTTATCTTGCTA
>CAXHJY010000905.1:25000-30000 GCA_964016885.1 Eledone cirrhosa
TTGTTTCTACTTCTGGCAGAAGGCCAGCAAATGCCCAGTGCATTACTGGTACTTTATTTTATCGACCCCGTGTAAGGATGAAAGGCAAAGTTAACCTCGGCGGGATTTGAACTCAGAATGGCAAGGGCCGTAACTCTATGCGTCAAAGCATGGCGTCAGACCCTCTACCGATACTGACAATCCTTAAGAGTTTCTAATTTGTGAGGGGAGTGTTAATTCAATTACATTGACCCCTCAGTATTAGACATGTAATTTATTCAACGATGTGAAGCAAACTTAACCTCGGTAGGATTTGAACTCGTGACCTAAAGAGTCAGAACAAACACAGAAAAGCAGTTGCCCCGCTCTTTAAATTCTGAAAAATATTTTATAAGGTGGATAACGGTTTCCCCTCATTGTTTCTACAATACAAAACTGTTTATTTTAACGTATTTATATTTCTATTAAAAGAAAACACTTTCAATCATAATTTTGTGTAACAAATTTTGTTAAGTTATGTTTCAAACATTAACCAAATAACAAGAAAGTTAGTTATATTACTAAATCATTTTAAATTCATCTGTAACCATAGGTTGTGTTTTTCATTGAATATATGGCAACGAAATGGTTAAAATGTTTATATTTATCTAAAAGCTTCGGCCACATTTTTATGTATTAAATCATGTTCCAAACACTAGCGTTCGGACCATACCCTTGCGGTTGTGTTCATTGAGCAGTTAATGAGTCTGTTTATGTATATTCCCATACCCTGTTACAGTTTTACATATGTTTTCTCAACACTTGGTTAATGAATAAGTTAATTTTATTACTAAATACCTCCGAATTCTTGATTATTTTCAAAATTATTTAAAAATTATAGTTTGTTTATTAGAAATATGGTAACGAGAAGGTTAAAAAAGACCTTCCATCATAAGTTTCTGTAAGACCCTTTGTTAAGTTTTGTACCAATGCTTGATGAGAAAGTTAGTCATATTACTAAACCCCACAAAATTCTTGAATATTTTCAGAATTATTTTTAAAAAATAGGTTGTGTTTCAAAACAAATATGGTAAGGAAAGGTTTAAATGGTTAAAGGTTACATTTATATAAAAACCTTCCACCATTATTTTCTATAAGAGCCTTTCGTTACATTATATTCTAAACAGCTTAATTAATGAGAAATTCTTAAATATTTTCAGAATTATTTTATAACGATAGATAGTATCTTTTTTTTTTAAATATGGAAATATAAAAGGGTTAAATTGTTTGTATTTATTTAAAAACATTCCATCATAATTTTCCAAACACCAGCCTAATGAGAAAATTAGTTATATTACTAAAATAGATCCTTAAATATTTTTCAGAATTATTTAAAAACCCTAGATAGTGTCATAAAGAAATAAGAATATTTATAGTTATCTAAAAACCTAAACATCCATTATAATTTTCCAAACACCGACTTGAGAAAATTATTTAAATTACTACCCTCCCTGCCAAAAAATAGATTCTTAAATATTTTCAGAATTATCACAACCCCCACCTCCAAAGAAAAAAAAAAGATCCTTGAATATTTTCGGAATTATTTTAAAATCACAGACAGTGTATTTCCTTAGAAATATGGAAATAAAGGGGTTAAAATATTTATATTTATTTAAAAACCTTTCATCATAATTTTCCAAACATCAGCTTATTGAGAAAATCACTTAAACTACTATCCCCACCTCCAAAGAAAACAAAAACAGATCCTTGAATATTATCAGAATTATTTCAAAATCATAGTTTACCTTAGAAATATGGAAATAAATGGGTTAAAATATTTATATACCCTTCTATCATAATTTTCCAAACACCAGTAAATGAGTAAATTAGTTAAATTGCTACCCCCACCCCCCAAAAAAACCCAACAGTTCTTTAAATATTTCAGAATTATTTTTAAATCATAGACAGTGTCTTTCAGTAGAAATATGGAAATAAAGGGGTTAAAATATATATAATTATCATAATTTTCAAACACTAAGTTTAATGAGAAAATTAGTTAAATTACTACCCAACACCTCAAAAAAACCCCAACAGATCTTTAAATATTTTCAGAATTATTTTAAAATCATAGACAATGTCTTTCATTATAAATATGGTAAAACAAGAGTTAAGCAACATTTTATCTGTTAGCGTTTTAACATGTAGTAAAGTAACTGGCTGACTAAATTGCTACTTCGCTAGTTATTTTGGTAACCTACTATTTTCTAGAAAATCTGGCTAACTAATTAAAGATCTAACAATCTTACTTGCTAAAAAGATTCATATATTAATTTGCTCACTTGCTGAATTGCTAGATAACACACTTGCGAAATAGCTAATCTACAAACTCTTCCTCTTACACGCACATATTATAAACACACACACACACATATATAGTAATGTATGAATTTATATATATATATAATGTATGAATTTATATATATATATATATATATATATATATATATATATATAGTAATGTATGAATTTATATATATATATATATATAGTAATGTATGAATTTATATATATATATATAGTAATGTATGAATTTATATATATATATATATATAGTAATGTATGAATTTATATATATATATATATATATATATAGTAATGTATGAATTTATATATATATATATATATAGTAATGTATGAATTTATATATATATATATATATAGTAATGTATGAATTTATATATATATATATATATAGTAATGTATGAATTTATATATATATATATATATATATATATATAGTAATGTATGAATTTATATATATATATATATATAGTAATGTATGAATTTATATATATATATATATATATATAGTAATGTATGAATTTATATATATATATATATATATATATATAGTAATGTATGAATTTATATATATATATATATATATATATAGTAATGTATGAATTTATATATATATATATATATATAGTAATGTATGAATTTATATATATATATATATATATATATATAGTAATGTATGAATTTATATATATATATAGTAATGTATGAATTTATATATATATATATATATATATATATATATATATGTAAATATGGATGTGTATGTATGTGTGTAGTATTGCTCCTATTTTCTTAGTAAGCATGATTTATGTTAAAAACATTTCACTTTAATTCCTTTAATTACAAGGATAAAACATTTAATTAAATCTTAATTAAGATTTAAGATACATTTCAGGCGTAGGCTAACTTGGTGTAACAGAAATATTGGATTTATTGTATGTATATTTCATAAAATAGGCGGCGAATTGGCCCAGTTGTTAGAATGTCGGATAGAATGCTTCGAGATATTCGTTCTGACTCGATGTGTTCAAATCCCATCGTGGTCAACTTTGCCCTTCATACTTTCGCGGTCGATAAAAGAAAATACCAGTCTAGTTCTGGAGTCAATTCTTCTTCTATATCTCTTTCTCATTTCCTCTCTCTCTCATTTTCTATCTTTTTCTGGAAGAAATCTGTTGTACTCTGGCCTGGAGAAGGATGGGTTCTGCCAAGCTTAAAAAATGCCCAACGGTACCCCTATATGACTCTATCAGGAGTTACAGGACTATACATCATATACATACAGTCCATTAAATCAACCTCATTACATGACTGGTACTTATTTTATCCTCTCTGGAAGGGCTTTAAATGCCCAAGAAACGCCGTATGTCAATAGGTCGCTCTTACGACTCCATCAGAAGTCACGGGACCCATACCATACCATACCATATTTCATTAAAGATGTCTAAATTCTACAAACAAAACTAAATATCTTGAAGTTCCTCATACGATGAGGAATATTTACAAAAATTTATCGATTCTTCGTGTTCAGCGTCTTCTTATATTCTTATATCCTTCCATTGGTTTTTGACATTAGACAACGGCCATACTGTGGCACTCTTCTTTCAGTTTATTCACTGATTAGACTGCATCTATGTTGGGGGCAGCGTATCGATTTTAATCGTTCATGTCAAACCCAGTGCTTTTTATTTGTATTTTCCTTTTGGTTTTATCAATTCTGGTTCTTCTTATATCGATTTCACTTTTTGTCGCACCGCCAGTTAATAATCATAGAGATAGGCGTAAACATAGACACACACATATACATATATATATGTACACACACACACACACACACACACACACACACACACACACAGACATATATACATGAACACACACACAGACAGATATACATGAACACACACACAAACATATATAAATGTACACACAAACAAACATATATAAATGTACACACACACACATATATATAAATGTACACACACACACAAACATATATAAATGTACACACACACAAGCATATATAAATGTACACACACACACACAAACATATATAAATGTACACACACACAAACATATATAAATGTACACACACACAAACATATATAAATGTACACACACACAAACATATATAAATGTACACACACACAAACATATATAAATGTACACACACACAAACATATATAAATGTACACACACACAAGCATATATAAATGTACACACACACAAGCATATATAAATGTACACACACACAAACATATATATATGTACACACACACACAGATATATAAATGTACACACACACAAACATATTTAAATGTACACAGACACAAACATATAAATGTACACACACACAAACATATAATTTACACACACACAAACATATATAAATGTACACACACACACAAACATATATAAATGTACACACACACACAAACATATATAAATGTACACACACACATAAACATATATAAATGTGTACACACACACAAGCACATTTAAATGTACACACACACAAACATATATAAATGTACACACACACACAAACATATATAAATGTACACACACACACACAAACATATATAAATGTACACACACACAAACATATATAAATGTACACACACACACAAACATATATAAATGTACACACACACACAAACATATATAAATGTACACACACA
>CAXHJY010000905.1:40000-45000 GCA_964016885.1 Eledone cirrhosa
TATTAAAATTAATTTTTGAAAATAAAATATCTTTGGAAGATGGAAAAACAACAAAAAAAAAACCACGGAGAAGAAGAGGCATTTTTGAAATGTCGCGTAATTTAAATTTAAACTATTAAATATATTTGAAAACAAACATCTCTCATGCCAGTTTGATGTGTCTTTGAAACATGTGTGCGTTTATATATATATATATATATATTTATATATATATATGTTTATATATATATATATGTTTATATATATATATATGTTTATATATATATATATGTTTATATATATATATATGTTTATATATATATATATGTTTATATATATATATATGTTTATATATATATATGTTTATATATATATGTTTATATATATATGTTTATATATATATATATTTATATATATATATGTTTATATATATATATATGTTTATATATATATATATGTTTATATATATATATATGTTTATATATATATATATATTTATATATATATATATGTTTATATATATATATATGTTTATATATATATATATGTTTATATATATATATATATATATAATAAATATATATACATACATATAAATGTTATATATATAGGTTTGTGTGTATATATATAATATATATATATATATATATATAGGTTTGTGTGTGTGTGTATATATATAATATATATATATATATATAAATATATATATATAGGTTTGTGTGTGTATATACATATATATATATATACATACATATGTATATATATACATACATATGTATATTATTTCGAGAGCTTTGAAATTATTTAAATGTTAAAGTATTCTTGACCTAACGGAAGCTATATATATATATATATACACACACACATACATACATGCCACTCTCTAACTCTCTCTCCCTCTCTGTATAAGCATGTCCTTACATGGAAAGACAATTTGGTGCAATTAAAATGCTAAACTTGAAATTATTTTTCTAAAAATCAAATTTCATTAATTTTTTCTACTTGAAAATTTCAAGTTGTTAAACACTAAATCAAAAAAAAAAAAAAAAAAAAAATTAAACCAAGATATCCCAAATAATCAATTTCTCAACACATGACTGAACATTATTATTATTATTATTAATAATATTAATAATGATTTTGAAGGTCTTTTGAAGAAATCTCTTACTCCTCATATTAATCACATCCTCTTAATATATTCTCCCTGTCTGAATCCTTCTCTCTCTTTCCATCTCATTCCTTTTCTTCTACCCTCCAATCTCTCTCTCTCTCTCTCTGTCTCTCTCTGTGTCTCTCTCTCTCTCTCTCTCTCTCTCTCTCTCTCTCTCTATATATACATACAAACATTTATGCACACACACACATACACATATATATATGCGTGTGTGTGTATACATGACATTAATAAGACATTAAATGACACAAAAGATTGTTTTAGAGCAGTGATTCTCAAACGGGGGGCACTTGGCTCCCAGGGGTGGAATTTCAAATCCCAGCGGTGGAATTTTAGCCAAGGGAGAGGAATTGGGTAGGAATCCAAACTGGGAAAGAATAATGTACATTATGTGCATGTATGTATGTATGTATATACACGTGTGTGTATATATATATATATATGTATATTTATATATATATGTATATATGCGTGTGTGTATATATATGTATATTTATATATATGTATATATATATATATATCACATGAAACACCAATATACGCGACTATATTGTGTATATATATCAAATGAAATACCATTGTATCAAACTATAAGCAAGATCACGAATTAACAGTTCACAAAAAAGAAAGTATGCTGCTTTAGACATAACCCTCGTTTAAAACTGACTGTTTAATTATTGAGGTTAGAACTGGTTGTATAATTCTCTTTGTCGCTAAACAACGCCAGTTGCAGACTGCGCATTAACATGAGATATCTCTCGCCACAAAGTTCGATCACCAGCAGCAGAGCTAATATCTTCAAAGAGCAAAGATCAAGTCCAGTCCATGAATTGACATTGTCAAGCCATCGTTTTTGCTACCAGCCTCTGCTTCTCTTACCAGCCAACTTTCCTTCCAGGCATTGATTTTTTTTTTTATATGACCGTATAGTTTGAGTACTCTGGACTTGACAATTGATGTAATTGGTCTAAGTTTGGTAATGTTGAGCAGCTCTCTGATACAGATACAGACTGTATAATTATTGAGTTTTAAATCTGACTATAAATATTGAGGTTTAAACCTGACTATAAATATTGAGGTTTAAACCTGACTATAAATATTGAGGTTTAAATCTGACTATAAATATTGAGGTTTAAACCTGACTATAACTATTGAGGTTAGAACAGGCTGTATAGTTATTTAGGTTAGAACTAACTGTATAATTGCTGAAGTTAGAACTGGCTGTATATTTATTGAGGTTAGAACAGGCTGTATATTTATTGAGGTTTGAACTGGCTGTATATTTATTGAGGTTAGAACTGGCTGTATATTTATTGAGGTTAGAACTGGCTGTATATTTATTGAGGTTAGAACTAACTGTATAATTGCTGAAGTTAGAACAGGCTGTATAGTTATTTAACTTAGAACTAACTGTATAATTGCTGAAGTTAGAACTGGCTGTATATTTATTGAAGTTTGAAAATCTTGTGCATATTAATATATGGTGCTCGGGTTCAAAATGACTAGATGACAGTTTAAAATAAGGAAGGTATTGAGGAAATCTAAGATGTCAAAGGGATGAATGAGACATGGGTCTCTAAGAACCAATGAGAATACACAATTATTGAAGGTGGAAAAGTTTGTTATATGGTGATTGGGAGAAGAAATAAAACACGATTCAAAATGGGGATTGAATTAAGAAAACCAATGTATATAATTGTATGAATTTATTTATATAATTATTTTTTTTAAAATCAACAACGTGTATGTATGTATGTATATATATATATATATATATATATATATATATATATATATTTCAAGAAAACGATAAAAAGAGGTACAAAAACAAAAAGTCTTATTACTTTCAAGCTTTATATGGAAAAGAGGAAAGAAAGTTCGACGTGTCGGGCTTTAGCCCTTCTTCAGGAGGGAGTACAAAAATATTGACAGGATCACAAAGGATATATATATATATATATATAATAAAACGAAAGTAAACCCTTAAGATATTGAATAGCGGAAGTAAGGGAGGGAACAGCAGACTCCTCATCCCTGTTTTATTGGAATATTTCAGGTGCACTCCGAGGAAAAAGTGGCGACGGTATTACCATAGAGAACAGCCAATGACATGCGCTATTATCAGCCACACAACCTTATGGGTCTCCTTCCTCAAGTAGAGGGAGCCCCTCTCGATTTTGTGGAGGAAAAACAGCAGTTTGGGGACTGAGCAGGACAGCAACCAGCACGGAAAATAAGTTGTTGGTCAAGTCCTGGTGTTTAGCTATCGTATTCACCTCCGCAATGCGGGCCGTCGTATCAGGGTTTCTGGTCGTTTATACTGCTAGTTGACCTTCTTGAACCCCGAAAGTGTGTAACGTTGAGAGCCGACCAAACAAAGAGAATTAGACATTGGCAGTCAGGACAATTGGCCAACTCTTATAGATTCTGATCAATTGATTTAGTTTGACAAATAATAGTTTCTCTTTCTGGCAACATTCCAAGGAATTTGTAAAGGTGGAGCCCCACCTCTTTATAAGCGTTTGGCTTCGTGCCACACGATAGCCTGTCTGTCTGTGTGTCTCACTATCTATCCGTATGTCTGTCTGTCTTTGTGCAGGTCTGTTTACTGGCTGCTGGTCCATCAGGTTTCCGTCTGTGTGTCTATTTCGGTTTCCGTCTATCTCCACTTCTTTCTTTCACTTCTTTCTTTCACTTCTTTCTTTCACTTCTTTCTTTCACTTCTTTCTTTCACTTCTTTCTTCCACTTCTTTCTTTCACTTCTTTCTTTCACTTCTTTCTTCCACTTTTTTCTTCCACTTCTTTCTTTCACTTCTTTCTTTCACTTCTTTCTTTCACTTTTTAATTCACTCTCCCTCTCTTCCTCCGTCTCCCTCTCTCCCTCCCTCTCCCTTTCCCCTCTCTCCCTCCCCCTCTCTCTCTCCCTCCCCCTCTCTCTCTCCCTTTCTCTCTCTCCCTCCACCCCTCTCTCTCTCTCTCTCTCCTGTGAGATTTGAACTTTGAATGCAAAATACTTTAACTAATATAGCAAGATATTTTGTGTGTTGCTCTACCAATTCTAGAATTTACAAGTAGAAAGTATATTCTAAAACCCATAACTATAGAGATTTAGTTATATAGTACAGTCTATTAAAATCCACCGCTATAGTGTATATACCATTAAAACCCACCGCTATAGTGTATATACCATTAAAACCCACCTCTATAGTCTATATACTATTAAAACCCACCTCTATAATGTATTTACCATTAAAACCTACCGGTATATCGAGTAAAGGGTAAAGGTGAAAGACCCCCTTCGGTCACGAATGACCATGGGATTTGCACATAGAAACCTCTCCTCAGAGACACAAGTCCGAGCAAGGTTAGAGATAGATTGCATTCCATTAAAATCCATCACAATATACTTATATTCTATTAAAATCTACCGATATAGAGACTATATTTTAATAAAACCTACATATATATTAACTATATTTTAATAAAACCTAAATATATATAGACTACATTTTAATAAAAACCTTAACTATCGAGCATATTCTATTAAAACTGACCGATATATAGTTTAATATATCAAAACCTAACGATATACATAGAGTACAATCTATTATGAGACAGCACCACAGAGTGTATTCTATTTAAATTCAATATATCATTTATTAAGGTCTAACCAAGCGTCAATTAAATACACTTTCTTCACAATTATGTATTTGAATGGAGTGGGTTTGACAGTAATAATATTTGTGAGGATTACTTTTGGGGCGTCACTTTTAATGTCACGGTTTGACAGGAATTTCACACACATATTAATATAATAATTGTATTTATTGACAGATATAATATCGGA
>CAXHJY010000905.1:50000-60000 GCA_964016885.1 Eledone cirrhosa
ACACACACCAACACATATATACACACACCAACACATATATACACACACCAACACATATATACACACCAACACATATATACACACACCAACACATATATACACACACACAAACACATATATATACACACACCAACACATATACACACACACCAACACATATATACACACACACCAACACATATACACACACACCAACACATATATACACACACCAACACATATATACACACACCAACACATATATACACACACTCTGTGTTTTCATCCCGTGTCGTCATAATGTTTTTTCTTGATGTAAACCCTTTTGTGGTTAATAAAGCAATCATTATCATTATCATTGTCCTTTACATGTCGGTCTTTGTGACCAATAAATGAAATCATTACTATTATTATTATAATAATAAAAATCTTTACACGCACAAAACCCACATCGTGTACCGTCCTGTGCCGTCTGTAATGTTTTTCTTAATGTCAGCCTTTGTGGTCAATAAAGAAATTATTATTATTATTGTTCTTTGAGTCTGTCATTGATGTTATTTAACTGGAAAGTTTGTTGAAATGAATATCAAGCCGCTACCTGCAGCCTCAGATATTCAGGACGTATCGGAGGGGTCTTGCTGTTCCCAGCAAGCATGCCTTTTGAAGTGTTCCAAAAAGTGGGGCTGGACTAATCTTCTTTAACCATCCTTGGAAACTCTTTGAGATAGTGCCCAGTGGGCCTATGACAATCGGGACGACCTTGATTTCATGGCAGTTCCAAATCCTTTTTAACTCCCACTTTAAATCCTGGTATCGGTTAATTTTCTCCCTCTCCTTTTCTTGCACTCTCGTGTCAAATGGGCAGGCTACATCTACCATCAGGCACGATCTTTTTTCCTTGTCAAAAACCACCAAGTCAGGCCTATTGTGTTCTAATTTCTTTTCCGTCTGTATCCTAAAATCCCACAGCACCTTCACCTGATCGTTTTCTATCACCGACTCTGGCTTATGCTCATACCACTTCTCAGAATGTGGTAAAATGTTTACTCTGCATAGATGCCAGTGGATCACCCTGCCTATCACATCATGTCTCCAGCCTTTATAGTGAGTCTGGGCTATTATTATTATTATTATTATTAGGTTGACTTTGCCTTTCATCCTTACGGGGTCGATAACATAAAGTACCAGTAATGCACTGGGTAATTGCTGGCCTTGTGCCTAAAGTAGAAACAATTATTATTAATATTATCACCATGATCTGAGTTCAAATCCCGCCGAGGTTAACTTTGCCTTTCATCCTCACGGGGTTGATAAAATAAAGTACCAGTCACGCACTGGAGATGATTTAATCGACTTTCCCCTCCCCCAAAATTGCTGGCCTTGTGCCTATATAAGAAACGATTATTATAATTATTATTATTATTATTGGTGTTGTTGTTTTTGTGTTTTATTTTGGTTTTGCTTAATTTTTATGGAACAAATTAAAGCAAAATTGGTTCCAGGTGAGCAGATACATAGAACATTTGGGAAATATAAATGGTGGATGGACAAGGAGTTTAAGCACCACTGGTCTGTATCTGGTCAGAGTGAGACAAATGTAAGCCGCCATTGTGGTTTACCTGGTATGTGGTGGCAGTGGGGTAACATCAGGTGGTCAGAGGGTTGGAGTGTGTCGATGTATCAGTGTGTGGGTATGTGGCTGTGTGTGTGGTTGTGTGTGTGACTGTGGCTGGATATGTGTGTGTGTTTGTGTGTGGCTGTATGTCGATGTGTGGGTGTGTGTGTGTGGCTGTGTGGGGGTGTCTTAGGTTGTATTAACAGGGGAGCGATAGAACAGGTATGAAGTTGAATGGAGCACAACGAAAATATTAATACGGAGGGAAGGTAGGGTGGAGGGGAGAAGAGAGGGGGGTGAGAGAGGTGTGTGGGAGGGGTGAAAGAGAGGTTAGAGAGAGAAAAGACGTGAGAAGAAAGAGAAATTGAGAATGAGAGAGGAGAAAGGGAAGGGGGCTAGAGAAAGATGAGAGAGAGAAGAAAAGGAGGGAATAGAGGGAAGGGGAGGACGAAGGAGGAGAAGAAAAGTGAGGGAAGAGAGAAAGTAAGGGAAGAAAGAGGGGAGAGAAAAGGAGGGAAAAGAGAGAAGAGGAGAAAGTGCGGAGAAAGTGAGGGAAGAGAGAGGGAGAGAGAAGAAAAATTGTTATATTATGAAATGAAATAGAAAAGAGGAATTATATTCTACCCCCTCCCCCTCCCTCCTGCCCTAAGGTAATAGTTTTAATTAATTAATCTCTGTTCTAGAAATCGATATCTTGTATAATGAGTGGTTGTAAAACGATTGAGCAGTTTTATTGATATCAATCAACTTGGAACTCGACTATTAATTAATTAAATAATATTAATAATAATAATAATACCAATAATAATTGTTTCTACTTTAGGCACAAGGCCAGCAATTACCCAGTGCATTACTGGTACTTTATTTTATCGACCCCCGTAAGGATGAAAGGCAAATTTTACCTCGGCGGGATTTGAACTCAGATCGTAAAGGGACGTAACTCTATGTTGCAAAGCATGGCGTCCGCCCCCTCTACCGATACTGCCAATCCATGATGATATAATATGGGTGGTAGTGATTATGATGATGATGATAATGATGATGATAATAATAAACATTTCTTTATTGGCCACAAGGGCCTACATATAGGGGACAACAATAATAATAATAATAATAATAATAATAAGGTTATAAGAACACGCGAAATATAAAATAATATAAAATTATAATGATCGTCCCGAGAAAGAGAGATAGAAAGGTAAACAGGGAGGGGGGGTATGATTCAGGTACATTAGATGGGTTTTCAATAAAATATTCTAAATTATTAATTAATTCTTGGTTTAATTAAATCAATTTAATCTTATTTTCTCTTTGATTATTTCCTTTAATTAAAATAGGTAATCAATCTATCCTTGTCTCTCCAGTAGAAATTAGTTTCCAGAGTGTGTGTGTGTGTTTGATTATTTAATATTTCGAAACAATTATTTAATATTTCATCTTATTAATTTTACCTGGTTATAAAAGAAGGGATTAAATGAAAAATGCAGGTATGACCGAACTCCTTCTCCGTCGTACGCCATATCAGGTTTCTCAGGTGTTTTAATGATAGATGCTTCAGTCCTATCACGTTGTTGTTGTTGTCACAGTTCACATCTATGTAGGTTTAGCAGTAGGAGGTTTCTCAGGTCTTTTAATGATAGGGGCCCCAGTCCTATCACGTTGTTGTTGTCACAGTTCACATCTATGTAGGTTTAGCAGTAGGAGGTTTCTCAGGTCTTTTAATGATAGGGGCCCCAGTCCTATCACGTTGTTGTTGTCACAGTTCACATCTATGTAGGTTTAGCAGTAGGAGGTTTCTCAGGTCTTTTAATGATAGGGGCCCCAGTCCTATCACGTTGTTGTTGTCACAGTTCACATCTATGTAGGTTTAGCAGTAGGAGGTTTCTCAGGTCTTTTAATGATAGGGGCCCCAGTCCTATCACCTTGTTGTTGTTGCGGCTCCCACCTATGTAAATTTAGCTGGCCCCCTACAAGGCTGAATCTCATGAGAGGTTTCTCAGGTGTTTTAATGTTAGATGCCTCAGTCTATCACGTTGTCGTTGTTACATCTCACACCTATATAGGTTTAGCTGGCCTCCTACAAGTTTGTATCTCAAGGGAGGTTTCTCATGTGCTTCAATGATAGGTGCCCCTGTCCTATCACGTGGTTGTTGCAGCTCACACCTATGTAGGTTTAGCAGTAGGAGGTTTCTCAGGTGTTTTGAGGATAGGGACCTCATTCCTATCACTTTGTTGTTGTTACAGCTCACACCTATGTAGGTTTTAGCTGGCCTCCTACAAGGTTGTATCTCATAGGAGGTTTCTTAGGTGTTTTAATGATAGGGGCCACATTTCTATCTTGTTGTCACAGCTCTCATCTATGTAGGTTTAGATAGTCTCCTAGAAGACTGTATCTCAAAGGAGGTTCCTCGGTGTTTTAATGATAAGGGCCTCATTCCTATCGTGTTGTTGTTGTAGCTCAAACCTATGTAGGTGTTTTAATGGTAGGGTTCTGTAATATTATGTTATTGTTACATCTCACACCTACTTAGGTTTAGCTGACCTACATGGTTTCATTTCATAGGTGGTTTCTTGGGGCCTCAATTCTGCCACTTTGCTGTTGTAGCTTTAGATAGACTCTTACGTGTTTGTATCTCTTAAGAGATTACTTGGGTGTTTTAATGATAGGGGCCCTGTCCTATCACTTTGTTTTTGTTGCAATTCATGCATAAGTTTAGCTAGCCTCCTACAAGTTTGTAACTCATAGGAGATTTTTCAGGTGTTTAGATAGCTTCCTATAAGATTTTCTCATAGGAGGTTTCTCAGGTGTTTTAATGATAGAGGCCCCAGTGCTGTCCTATCACGTTGTTATTGTTACAGCTCACAGTTATGTAGGCTTAGCTGGCATCATGCGATATTATCACTCATAGGATGAGGATTTCTCGGGTGGTTTAATGATAACCTTGTTACGTCACGATGTGAATCTCTCCGAGAACAAAGTTAAGGGTGTACGTATCTGTGAAATTTTGTACCACGAGAATGTTAATCTCACAAGCAAGCTGTTCAGTTGTTCGAACAACTGGAAGACTCGTCGTCAGAACCGACGGAGATCCACCATAATCATCAGCATCATCAACAACAACAAGAACAACAATTTGTAACATTATTCGAATTAATCGGTTGGTTATATCTGTATTTTATTGGCCACAGAGGTAATATAACAAGAATATCTATACGGGAAATAGTGTATTGGTAGCTGTAATAATATCATAAATTAACTATAAACATGTAGCCTAGCTTCTGAATCTATGAATCGATCCTTAATGAAATCAATCGTTAAAGCTGTGATGAGTAAAGCCAGTCAGTAAAATATCTCACCTCTCCACACATCTTTGAAGTAGTTCTACATTAAAGCTAATAAGGGTTAAGTCCGAAACAACTGAGCTATTTCTCTTAAAGTGGGCATTTGATGAGTTTCTGATAGGTTCTCACTAATATTATACTCTCTATAAAGTTATATGGCTGCCCCCCCCCCCCCCCTCGCTCTTTCTCTCTCTCTCTAATGTAATATTACTCTTTTATGTAATATCACTCTCTATAAAGGTAGATTATTCTCTCTCTCTCTCTCTGTTTCCCCCCCTCTCTCTCTCGCTATTTCATTCTTCTGTTTCCCCCTCTCTCTAACGATATATCCCACCCTCTCTCTAATGTAATATTACTCTCTCTGTATCTCCCTCCTTCCCTCCTTCTCTCTCTTTCTCTCTTTATTTTTGTCTATTTCTCTCTCTCTCTCTCTCTCTGTCTCTCTCTCTCGGTCTCTCTCTCGGTCTCTCCCTCGGTCTCTCCCTCGGTCTCTCTCTCTCGGTCTCTCTCTCTCTCTCGCTCTCTCTCTCGCTCTCTCTCTCTCTCGGTCTCTCTCTCTCGGTCTCTCTCTCTCGGTCTCTCTCTCGGTTTCTCTCTCATGTAATATTACTCTCCAAACTTATGGCTATCTTGAAATATGATCCACTAAACACTTGTGATTTTCTCTATGGATGTGTTACATAAATCGTTATTATATGTTCATGAATTGGTTATAGGTTTTTATGTAATTGCTCCAGGGAGTACTATATTCCCTGTTGAGACTATAGTAATAGATACTCCGTAGTGTAGCGAGAGAGGGGGTGTGAGGGGAGAAAACAATATATACAGGCTATTCCCCAAAAATGTATACACACTTCAATAGCATTCTAATAAAAAAATGTGTATACATTTTTTTGGAACACCTTGTATATATATATATATATATAGTGGTTTCAAGGCTTCAAAGATAAATGAAATAATTTTTTATTTTGTATTGATAATAGCTCCGCTCCTTTCTGTCCCCCCTCCCCCATCAAAAAAGGTCGATTGATACACCTCCCTCCTTTTTTCCCACGTCCCACAAAGGATGATTGATACACCTCCCTCCAGAGCTACCCCCCCCCGTCCACCCCCCCCCCCCCAAAAAAAGACCGATTTTTTTTCTTCGGTGCTTGAAGTTAATATACAACCGAGATTTAAGAGAATCTGAAAGCCTACATTAACTGTTATTATATGTGAAGGTTTTAAAACATAGAGCAAGCAAGAATCTAGCGTGTTCGGGTCTCTGTCTTTTGCTTTGCTCTTTTTTGGTCTCTATCTTTTGTTCTTTTTTGTGCCGTTTCATACCAACCTTATTTGTATGTTTTGTGGAACTGTGTTTGGCTTTTTTTGTGACTATGATTCTCTCTATGATTCTGTCTGTGTGTTTTGTGACTATGATTCTCTCTATGATTCTGTCTGTGTGTTTTGTGACTATGATTCTCTCTATGATTCTGTCTGTGTGTTTTGTGACTATGATTATCTCTATGACTCTGTCTGTGTGTTTTGTGACTATGATTCTGTCTGTGTGTTTTGTGACTATGATTCTCTCTATGATTCTCTCTGTGTGTTTTGTGACTATGATTCTGTCTGTGTGTTTTGTGACTATGATTATCTCTATGACTCTGTCTGTGTGTTTTGTGACTATGATTCTGTCTGTGTGTTTTGTGACTATGATTCTCTCTATGATTCTGTCTGTGTGTTTTGTGACTATGATTATCTCTATGACTCTGTCTGTGTGTTTTGTGACTATGATTCTGTCTGTGTGTTTTGTGACTATGATTCTCTCTATGACTCTGTCTGTGTGTTTTGTGACTATGATTCTGTCTGTGTGTTTTGTGACTATGATTCTCTCTATGATTCTGTCTGTGTGTTTTGTGACTATGATTCTCTCTATGATTCTCTCTGTGTGTTTTGTGACTATGATTCTCTCTCTGACTCTGTCTGTGTGTTTTGTGACTATGATTCTCTCTATGATTCTGTCTGTGGGTTTTGTGACTAACTTTGTATCTTTGAGTCTCTATCTTTTGCTCCATATCTACCTTACGTGTGTTTTGTATCTCTATGTTTCTGTCTTTCTGTACCTTTTAGTATCTACTCCATGTGTTTGTATTGTTTTGTATCTACCTTGTGTCTTTTTGTCACTGAGTGCCTCTCTGTATTTTTGTCTTTGCATGTCTTATCTCTTTTTATGTCACTAAGGCTGTTTGGTGCCTTTGTATCTCTTTATCTCAACGTGTATTCTCATTTCATTTCATTTGAGTTTGAGTCCATGCTCAGGCCATGTCGAAGATTCCACCCTCAGAGTCTGGTGTGGTTGCCAGGTTGGATTCTCTGTTTAATTTTGACATGTGTAAGAGCGAGTTTGAGTCAGTTTGTGCTCGTTGTGTATATCCTGGGAGATGGGGTTCATCTCTAATGGTGCTTAAGTATCTATCCAGCTGCAATGTGAATGATTCCACACTGCATCCTGATAGATTTCTGGCATATACCGGAATGGAGTTGAATAGTTGTGCCCCTCGAACCAACAGACTTGACTCTCGCAGGGTTTTTGCTGCCTGGCCAGCCCTTTTATTGATTGGTGGTAGCTGGCAGCGTCTTCCGTGGCGCAGTGAGTGGTAGGTTTTGATACCAAAGTTTGGCACCTTTTGCTCTATCATTTTCCAAATGTATATAATTCGGTATCGCTCAAATCTTGTGTTATTTTCTATCTATCTTACATATGGCTTTGTATCTGAACCCGTTTCTGTTTGTTTCTCTGTGTCTTTCTCTGTCTTTCAATCTACCTTATCTGTCCTCCATGACTTTTTTGTGCCTGGTTAAATATTTCAGAGTTGTTCAATATATTTCTGTATCTTCCTGCTTCTTTCTCAGTTTTTTAAAATATAATTCTATCCTTTTATTTCAGTCTTTCTGAGTTGTTTGTATTCGTCTTTCTACGTCATTTTTACGTCTCTTCAGGTCCTTTTTACGTCTTTCCAGGTCTTTTTACGTCTTCCTGAATGTCTGTGTCTTTCCCGGTTTCTCTATCTCTTTTCTCTTTTTCTCTATCTCCTTTCTCTCTTTCTCTATCTCCTTTCTCTTTTTCTCTATCTCCTTTCTCTTTCCCCCTTTCTCTCTCTCTCTTCCCCCTTTCTCTCTCTCTATCTCCCCCTTTCTCTCTCTCTCTCACCTTTATCCCTCTCTCTCTCACCTTTATCCCTCTCTCTCTCCTTTATCCCTCTCTCTCTCACCTTTATCCCTCTCTCTCTCCTTTATCCCTCTCTCTCTCCTTTATCTCTCTCTCTCCTTTATCTCTCTCTCTCTCTCATTCAGACTCTCTCTCTCACTCACACTCTCTCTCTCACTCACTCACACTCTCTCACTCACTCACTCACACTCTCTCACTCACTCACACTCACTCACTCACTCTCTTTCTCTCTCATTCACCCACTCACTCTCTTTCTCTCTCTCATTCACTCACTCTCTCTCTTTCATTCACTCACTCTCTCTCTTTCTCTCTCTCATTCACTCACTCTCTCTCACTCTCTCTCACCCTCTCTCTCTCTATATATATATATATATACACACACACACATACATACATACAAATGGAAATTTAGTAAAGACGAAGTTTCAGCTGTAGCCAAGCTAACGAAATGCAATCAGGAATTATGGAGACAAGCACTCGATGAGTATATATATATATATATATATATATATATATATATATATATATATATATATATATATATATATCTTCTACACATCTCTTTATATATTCTATATTTGTCTCAGAATCTTCTACTTTCTTCCTCCTCTCTCAGTTTTTTCCACAACTTTTTATATTTTCGTTCGCCTTTTTATTTCCTCTTCCTATCATATTGTCTCTTTATGTCTTTGTATTCAACACAATATAATTACATCTGTTGTCTTCTTCAAAAATTCAATTTCATTTTGTTATAATCATGTTTGTGTGTGTTTGTGTGTTGTGTGTATGCGTGTAAGATAGTTTTCATGTATGTGTGTGTTTGTATGGTATACTATAAGATAGTGTGTAAGTATATTTATGTTTGTGTATGCTATTATGTGTTTGTGTGTAGACTATATTAGATAGTGAGTATATATATATATTTGTGTAAGCTATTATACTATATAACAAGTGTGTATGTATATGTGTGTTTGCGTGTATGCTATGTAAAATAATATGCGTATATGTGTGTTTATGTGTATGTTATAAAAAGTCAGTGCATTTGTCTCCGGGCGTTTATATTTGTGTATGTATGTATGTGTACTTATTCGTATATGTGTGAGACTATGTATGTGTACTTACTTATTCGTATATGTGTGAGTATGTATGTGTACTTACTTATTCGTCTCGGTGTGAGAGTATGTATGAATGTTGAGTTCATTCATATTTTCTTTGGTACTGTTGCTGTTGTTGTCTGTTTCATCAGACAGTCACAGTCACAAATATGCTTCCTATAGAATACCACTTACTGTATAAAAGTGATTGTGCTTATGGTGAACCATAACAAAAGAGACTAGCTTGCATTTATGGAAGCCTATAAATGTAATATTTATTTGCCCCGGTCTTCTCACAGTCAACGTTTAGGAGCAGACATTGTAGAGGCGAGGAAATACATGCAGAGATGGCGTGCACCGATCGAATGCGCCCAAGAGTGCCATAATAGAATAAAATCGAATAAATTATTCGATCTTTAGAATGTGTTATAAATCGGTTTATAAATTCCGAGAGATCAATATAAAAAGACATTTTCGAAACATAAAAATATAACATCCGTAAGAAAATGCTTAAAAAAAAATGTTAGAACAGCCATTTGTATGTGATATATATATATATATATATACACACGATGTGTGTGTGATATATATATATATATATATATATATATATATACACGATGTGTGTATGTATATATATATATATATTTCTTAGCAGCAGTATTAACACAGCGTGATTCGTAATAGAGGCGTTTTTAAAAGCATATTCAATGTGTTTGTGTATAATACATATACACAAGTCATGCAGTGTGTATATTAAGC
>CAXHJY010000906.1:0-10000 GCA_964016885.1 Eledone cirrhosa
TATATATATATATATGTACACATACATATCTATATATTAATGTGTGTGTGTGTAAACAATTTGTAAGTTTAATCACAGAATTTCCGCTAGCATACTCTCTAGTGATCTAGAGACTGGAATATTCTGAAATCTTGAAAGGTTGGAACCAGAGATTCTCTCCTTCACGCAAATAAATAAACTTTTCGTGTGTGCGTGCGTATAACCGTTAAGTATATATATATATAAAGTATATGTGCACACATCTTTGCATATATTTGTTTAAGGAAATATTGAGTTTACTTTATATAGTGTGTAATCGTTGATTTATGTGTATGTATATATATTTAAGACTGTACTGTCATACAGAATGCGTAATCAGTGATTGTGTTTATGTACCTGTGTGTGTGTATATATAAATATATATATATATATGTGAATGTATATATTTATATATGTGTATATATATATGTGTGTGTGTATGTGTGTATATATATTTATATACATATGTATATATATATGTGTATATATGTATATATATATAATGTATATATATATATACATATGTGTATATATATATATGTGTGTGTGTATATATATATACATGTGTATATACATATATATATGTATGTATATATGTGTGTAATTGAATGTATATGTATGTATAAATATACGTGTATGTATATGTATATATATGTATCTGTATATATATGTATATATCTATATCTATATATATATGTGTATATATATATGTATATATATGTATATATATATATGTGTATATATATATATGTTATATATATGTATATGTATAAATATATGTGTGTATGTGTATATATGTATCTGTATATATATGTATATATCCAGATACATATATATACATACACATATATATTTATACATATATATACATATATGTAGGAGGTGAGTTTTATTGTAGTACAATAAAGCAATGCAGATATCGGATAAGTAGCACTCTACAGTTTGTTGGAGTGGAGTATAAATAATATATAATATCAAAAGATGGTTAAAAGAGTTCCATGTATTTTATTATGCGCATTTCAAAAAAAATACCATCATGCGATGACATTTGCGTTTTCGTCAGATGAAATAGGGAGACATGATATGAAGGTTAAAAAACACTTGTGAATAGTGCAGTTTTAAATCAACATATGTTGATTTAAAACTGCACTATTCACAAGTGCTTTTTAACCTTCATATCATGTCTCCCTATTTTATCTGACGAAAATGCAAATGTCATCGCATGATGATATTTGTTTTTGAAATGCGCATAATAAAATACATGGAACTCTTTTAACCATCTTTTGATCTTATATATTATATATACATATATATAGATACATATATATACATATACATATATATTTATACATACATATACATACAATTACACACATATATATATATATATATATATATATATGTATATACACATATATATATACATATATATATGTATATACACATATATATATATATATATATATATATATATATATATATATATATATATATATAATATATATATATATATATATATATAAGAGTCTTAAGAGTCAATGGCCATCCAAAATCACCGGGAGAGATGACCCCTTGGCCTTTGTCAAGGCAGAATTCAGGGGAGAAGGAAAACTCTGATATAACACCTGCAACCCTGATGGTATCCAATGATGTTGACTTGTTCTTCTTTTTGGTAAATATCATCTTGGTTAAGAGAGTGGGACTGGCTTTGTGCAGTGCCTTTGCTCACTATAAATGCTTCACGGCACAGGCATTGCTTTATATCTGGAGATCTTTGCACTTGTCGTCACATGGTACCATGGGCCCAGCACTATGTGTCAATAATTGTCACAAGTGTAGTGTTAGTACCAGAGTTTTCAAGTTTCTGGCTGGACTAAAAAGTCACACTCGTTCAGCGCATCGGTAAGGGTTCTCCTACATGGATATAAAGTAGTGGCCGTACTCGAAAACGAGTTGGCAGCCACCATATATGTATATATATATATATGTATATATATATGTATGTATATATATGAATGTATATATATATATATATATATATATATGTATATATATATATATATGTATATATATATGTATATATATATGTATGTATGTATATGTGTGTATGTATGTATGTATATATATATGTATGTATATATGTAAATATATATGTATGTATATATATATGTAAATATATATGTATGTATATATATATACATACATATAATATATGTATATATATATACATACATATAATATATGTATATATATATGTATATATATATACATACATATCTTGTAATCTTGTATCAATAATGACGGTAATATATATATATATATATATATATGTGTGTGTGTGTGTGCGTGTAAGTGAGTGGAGTAGCGTGTGTGTGTGTTTGTTTGTATGTATGAGTGTTGCTGTGTGCGCGCATACGTATGCGTGTGTGTGTACGTCGTACGTATAAGTGTCAATAAGTGATTTTTTTTTTTTTTTTTTTTTGCGCGGGGACATAGAAATAATCGGGCTGGATGCCCGATCGCGCAGTTAAACCACTGGGAGTGAAGAACCCCTAGCCCTTGTCAGGGTATTCTTCTAGGAGAAGGCATCTCAGGAAACTGGGTTAACTCCGATATAAAACCTGCGGCTCAGTAGTTACCGATGATGTTGATCTTTTCTTCTTTTCGGGTTATAGCTACTGTCGCTCAGAGAGTGGGATTGGCTCAGTGCACAGTCTTTCCTCACTTTAAAAATATTCGTCACGCACAGTCATTGCACGAGTGCATTAATAATTATTAATAGTGTACTATTATTACTATTATTATTATTACTTTTTTTTTTTTTTTTTTTCCCTATTCAATGATGTTCCAGAACAATGTAAACGAGATAATTGCCAATTTAGGTTCTGGAACAAAAAAGATCATTGGCAATAAGGGCAGGGGCCCCAAGTTATCACAACCTGGGCCCGCCCGTCATCGTGCCATTGAAATAGAGCCAAACAGGGCATTTAGTCTTGGCTGCTGGAACGTACGGACGCTGCTTGACAGGGATTCTTTGGAGCGTCCTGAACGAAGGACCGCTCTTGTTGCAAAGGAGCTTCGACGTTACGATCTTGACATCGTGGCTTTATCTGAGACGAGGTTAGCTGGAGATGGTCATCTTACGGAATTTTGTGGAGAATATACATTCTTCTGGAAAGGAAGAGATGAAGGAACCAGAAGAGAGGCTGGGGTAGGATTTGCTGTTAAGACTGTACTTGTGAATAAATTAGAAGAATTCCCAGTAGGGATTAGTGAGCGTCTTATGTCCATGAGAGTTTTGCTGGACAAGGGAAGATATGCTACCCTGGTGAGTGTGTATGCTCCAACTATGAATTCTGTCGATGAAGAAAAACTGTCCTTTTACCATGCCTTGAAAGGTGTTCTAAGAAATATCCCTCAGGCAGACAAAGTCATCGTGCTTGGTGACTTTAATGCTAGAGTGGGTAGGGATTTTAACACATGGAATGTAATCGGAAGGCATGGGGTGGGAAAATGTAACAACAATAGTATTCTCCTGCCGCAGATGTGTGAGGAGCTGGATCTGTGTGTTACCAACACCATGTTCCAACAAAAGAACAAATTCAAGACCACATGGATGCATCCTGCATCTAAGGAATGGCATCTTTTGGACTACGTCCTAGTCAGGATGTGCAGTGTGTTCGTGTTCTTCGTGGAGCTGAGTGAGTGCTGGACGGACCACCGCCTGGTACGCGCAAAAGTGAATCTAATCACCAAACGTAAAATCCGGGCTCCTGGTGTTACCCTGCCCAAAAGATTGAATGCTGCTCGTCTTAAGGATAAAAATGTGAAGAGGACATTGGAAGAAGAGATGCAGGCTGCAGATCTTGATGAGGATTGGCCGACCCTTAAAAAGTCGGTTTATGATGTAGGCAGGCGTGTTCTGGGATTGGTGTAGAGAAAACATCAGGACTGGTTTAATGAGAATGATGTACATATAGAAGACTTGTTGGCTGATAAGAGGCGTGCTCTGTCACGCTACTTGATGGCAAAACCACAGGAGAGGAATACGTTGCATGAGGAGCTCAAGGATGTAAAATCACGTGTTAGGCGGAGTCTTTCTCAGATGAAGGATCAGTGGTGGAGTGAGAAGGCTGGTGAGATACAAACTGCGTCTGATTGCAATAACACAAAGCTGTTGTACAGTCTTTTGCGTGAGGTTTATGGACCGTCTTCTTCTCTGGTGACACCGATTCGCAGAAAGGATGGCAAAGAACTTCTTCGTGACTCACAGGGAATTCTGCGAAGGTGGCGAGAGCACTTTGATGATCTTTTGAATCAGCCGTCTGTCGTCAGTGAAGATTTCCTCAATCTCATTCCGGAAAGTCCTGTGAAAGTAGCTCTCGCAGAACCTCTGACGCTTGTGGAGGTTGCAGTGGCTATTTCGAAGCTGAACAGTGGAAGATCTCCAGGTATGGATGGCATACATGCTGAGCTCCTACAATATGGTGGTGAGAGACTCCTGCAGCATCTTCACTCTTTGTTTGGAAGGATATGGGCTAATGAATCCGTGCCTGAGGACTGGAGAGATGCAGTAATGGTGGTCTTGTACAAAGGAAAGGGTAACAGGAATGATTGTGGGAACTACAGAGGTATATCATTGCTTTCTGTCGTAGGGAAAGTTTTATGTAGGGTGCTTCTGGACCGTCTGCTGACACACATTGCAGATTGTGTTCTTCCTGAAAGTCAATCTGGTTTTCGTGCTGGACGCGGCACTACTGATATGATCTTCTCAGCTAGACAGCTCCAGGAGAAGTGCATTGAACAAGGCTTGGATCTGTATCAGGTTTTTGTCGATCTGACAAAGGCTTTCGATACTGTCAACAGAGATGCATTATGGAAGGTTCTCCAGAAACTTGGTTGCCCTGATAAGTTCCTTGCTTTAGTTAGGTCTTTCCATGACGACATGAAGGCTTGGGTTAATGTCGGAGGTAACATGTCGGAGCCTATCTCAGTAAAAAATGGAGTGAAACGGGGATATTCCAGCACCGACCCTGTTTGCCATATACTTTGCAATGGTTTTCTGTATTGCATTCAGGAATTGCGAGCATGGTGTTTACATCCGATATCGAACCTCAGGCAGCATATTTAACATCAGGCGCTTTGCTGCGAAGACAAAAGTATTTACATCAATCATAAGAGACCTCTTGTATGCAGATGATTGCGATCTTGTAGCGCACACAGAGAGTGATATGCAGCACATTTTGAATGCATTTTCTGACGCTTGCACTGCCCTGGGTTTGACTGTCAGTCTCAAGAAAACCGTCGTCATGTACCAACCTGCCCCTAGTAAGCAGTACACTGAACCAAACATCTATGTGTATGGCAAACGACTTGGAGTGGTTTATCAGTTTGTCTACCTGGGAAGCACTGCCAATCGATACGGCAACCTTGACAGTGAAATCTCACTTAGGATTAGGAAAGCAAATGATGCTTTCGGAAAGCTAGAAAGGCGACTCTGGGGTCGGCGAGATATATGCAGGAGGACAAAGGTAAAGGTGTACAGGGCATGTATACTCTCTTGTCTTCTTTATGCCTGCGAGACCTGGGTCACATATCGACGCCACCTTAAGCAATTGGAGCGTTTCCATCAGATGTGTCTCAGACGGATCCATGGCGTTCACTGGAGGGACCACATCAGTGATGTCGAGATTTTGGAAAGCTCTATGTGTGACAGTATAGAAGCTCTTGTGCTTAAGCAACGACTCCGTTGGAGTGGTCACCTTGCCAGGATGAAGGATTCTAGAATACCAAAACAACTCTTCTATGGAGAGTTGGTTAAAGGAAAACGACCGCCACATAAACCAAAAAAGAGGTATAAGGATTCCTTGAAAGCCTCTCTGAAAGACGCTAATATCTCTGCTGATACATGGGAAAATATTGCTGCTGATCGTAATAAATGGAGAAAGACTGTATATGAGGGAAAAGTTGCTTTTGAGGCATCTCGAATCGCACACGAGAAAGTAAAGCGGGACGTGAGGAAGGGCATTGCTGTTGCACTTCCAGACGGCGAGGGTGCTCCTATGGTGCTGACATGCAGCGTCTGTGCGAGACTCTGCCTAAGCAAAGCTGGACTTGAAAGTCATCTTCGCAGTCATAAAGTAAGACCAGTGGTTGACTACCAAGCTGCTGTTGGAGATGCTACTCATCATGCTTGCCAAACATGTGGTAGAGAATGTAAATCAGCAGGAGGGCTCAAGCGACATGCAAAAGTACACGAACTCCAACCACAGCCGACTATTCCCAGTGAATGTTTTGGTTGCCGACTCTGTGCAAGACATTTTAGATCATTGGCTGGGCTAAAAAGCCACATTCGATCGCAGCACTGTTTGTTGCTATCGTGTGTGTGTGTGTGTAGATATGCTTATGTGCGTGCGTGTGTGTGTATATATATATATGAATATGTATATCATTATTGTTGTTGTCGTTATTATTATTGTTGCTATTATTATTATTATTATTATTATTATTATTATTGTTATTAGTGTGTGTGTGTGTGTATGTATATATGTATGTATGTATATATATATATATTTTTTTTTTTTTTTTTTTTTTTTAATTTATTTATTATTATTATTATTATTATTATTATTATTTTTTCTTTTTCCTTCTCGTGCAATGGCCATACTCGATAACGAGGGGGCAGCCATCATATACATATATATGTAAATATATATATGTATGTATATATATATGTATGTATATATGTATATATATATGTATATACATATATATGTATATATATATGTATATACATATATATGTATATATATATGTATATACATATATATGTATATATATATGTATATATGTATATATATATGTATATATATATGTATATATATATATATATGTATATATATATGTATATACATATATATGTATATACATATATATGTATATACATATATATGTATATATATGTATATATATATATATATGTTTATATATATATATATATGTTTATATATATATGTATATATATATGTATATATATATATATGTTTATATATATATGTATATATATATGTATATACATATATATGTATATACATGTACATATATATGTATATATATATATATCTACGGATGAAAGGCAAAGCTAAGCTCGACTGGATTTGAACTGAGAATGTAAATAATTGTTTCTACTTTTTGGCACAAGGCCAGCAATGACTCAGTGTATTACTGGTACTTTATTTTATCGACCCTGTAAGGATGAAAGGCAAAGTTAACCTCGGCGGTTATGTAAATAATAAGAGGGCTAAAGACATTAGGTACAACACAAGGATGGAAAAGAAGACAGCGGGGTTTAAATCAAGTAAAGGCAAGGGAATATCACCAAAGGGAAAACAATAAATATAACTAATAAATAGTCATGGTAAAAATACAAAATATTAACTAATATCGAGTAGGAAGGTGGGGATGAAATGTCGTGTAACTGATAATGGTTTCTGATGTAGGCACAAGGCGAACAGTTATTTTATTCAGCCCATAACTCTATGCCGCAAAGCATATTGTCCGACTATATACAGGTACTGCCAATCCATGCGTACGTATGTATGTCCGTCTGTCTGTCTCTCTGTGTGTACGTACGTGTGCGTGTGTATAGCGATTACAAATTAGTGTATAATTATGTAAAAAAACACTAGTACAAAAAACTTCAATTAAAACAAACAAGCAAAAAATATATTTCAGAAGTAATCCTAAATTCATGAAAAATAGGCATAACCAAAATGTAGCTAAGTTATACAAGTGGGAGTGGATAGATACATACACACATACATACATACATACATACATACATACATACATACATACATACATACATACATACATACATACATACATACATACATACATACATACATACATACATACATATACACACACATATATATATATACATACATCGACCATATATAACGAAAGGTAAAGTTGACCTCCGCGGGATTTGAACTCAGTGCGTAGGAATTAGTAAGTAAATGCCATAAAACATGTAGCTCTAACGATAGTGCCTATTCACTGCTCTCTAGCTTGTATGTAATAATAGGATATTGTGAATTGAGTCCAGGGTCAGGGCTGGTGCTGGTAGTGGGGCCAGTCGTTTAAATTGAATACTAAATCATGTTTAATCGACCCTGGAGGATTTGAAAGGCAAATGTCCTCTCCGGCGTAGTTTGAACTCAAGAGATTAAGTAGATTTAACACACTAATGTATTTAGTATGGTGTTCTAATGCCTCTGCTATTTCTACCATATAATATAAGATACACACACACATGCATAGACTTTATTATGGTCAAGCTTGATTCTTGTTACTCTGGTGTTTCTCCTGAGTACATACATATATACACAAACATATCATGTGTATGTATATGGCAGAGAGGGTGAGAGAAGTGTGTGTATTTGTGTGAGTGTACATACATGGTTGACCGGCAATTACACGTGCTTTCTCTCCTATCTACCATTTCCCGTTTTCCCCCTCGTCTGTCTTCCTTTTCTTTTCATTTCTCTCTCACTCTCTTTTTCATTCTATTTTCCAATGAAAGACTAGTGTTCGAGACGTAAAAACTCTTTCCCAACTAAAAAAGATTCAATCTAATATACCATCATTGTACTGTATTGTTTTGCAGTACTTTTCCTTATATATATATATATATATATATATATATATATATATATATATATATATACAGTATTTTCCGTTGTGTTGTAATATAAATATTACACACAGTAGATTATCAGCTCACGTAGAGTTATATATATATTGTAATCCTCGCATGAAATATTTTATAAAATGAATAATTCAGGAAATAAGACCGCTCTCTCTCACTCTCCCTCTCACTCTCCCTCTCCCTCTCACTCTCCCTCTCTCCTCCCCTCTCCTCCCCCTCTCTCCTTTCTCATCAAAAATCAAACAAACACTCAACTAGCATGCAAGTACACAGGAATTATCGCACACATACACACCTCACAGACACGTACAAGCGCGCGCTATCACACCCCTCTCTCTCTCTCTCTCTCTCTCTCTCTCTCTCTCTCTCTCTCTACACACACACACACGTAAGACATTTAGTAATAAATGAACAGAGAAGTTGATATAATAAAATAAGCATAAAAAGAAGGAAAACGGACATTAATGGGTTAGTGGGTGAGGGTGAATGACGGATGACAAAGAAAGGAAGGCGATGGAGTGATGGATGTAGGAAAGGGGAGGTGGCGGGGAGGAGAATATATCCAGATAAATATTTCTTTAACAGATACCAGAATCAAACAATTCGAGAGGCGGCACCACCAACGACAACAGCAACAATAGTAATAATAACAATAACGGGAATATCAAAGTGTCTGATTTCAAAAGTTATTTGCGCTGAATGATTATGGTGGTGGTGGTGGTGGTGGTGGTGGTGGTGGTGATGATGGTGGTGGTGGTGGTGGTGGTGATGATGGTGGTGATGGGCTTTCTTAAGGGAAAGTAATAAGTTTGTTATATAGTTAGGAGAAAGGTAGGAGAGCAATTGTGTGTGTATGTATATATATATATATATATATATATCAGATTTGAGGTGTTAACAACCAGTTAGACCATTACTCACCAGAGTACTCAATACTTGGGTTAGTAGAGTGGGTAAAAAGAAAACATTCAGGACCCCGACTGCTGAGCTCCGGCCGTTTCAACAGCTAGCTCAGCCGTCGGAGTCCTGAATATTGTCACATATATATATTTATATTTATATATATATATACGCACGCGGCGCGCACGTGTGGAACCTCGGCTTACGAACTTAATTCGTTCCTGAAGGCCGTCCGAAACTATTTTTCTCTATACGAAACAGTGAGAGAGACAGAGATACTTTGTGTGAAAGATAGTTACAAATCTAAACTATAATAAAGGAAGGTCTGCGGGACTGCCTACGGTTTTTTTTTTTTTTATCCTGTTAGTA
>CAXHJY010000907.1:0-62500 GCA_964016885.1 Eledone cirrhosa
ACTGTAAACTGGCAGTGATACCAATTTATATTTTTTCCAGTCTGGTTGCCTGAAGCCAGCAGAATAACCACCAATGTTTGTTGTAAGTACTATAACAGTTACAGAGCTCTTGAAATGACAGGCTTAAGGGGGCCAACATACAAATATTAATGTCGGTGTGTATGTGCATGTGAAACATGAACCTCACTTGTCTAAGTAAGCACAATGCAATACTGATCTACTCACTGCTAAGACCTAGTTCTCGCCCCTCCTTCACGGCCACTCTTGATATTACACTTACCATTGTGCTTTCAAGAGAAAGGTTAATTAATTACAAGTGTTCCCATACTCAAATGTCCCTTAGTAAACAGGCATGGCTGTGTGGTTAAGATATTCACTTTGAAGTCACGTAGTTCTGGGTTCACTCTCCTATTGTGTGGCACCTCGAACAACTCTCTTCTACTACAGCCTTGAATTGACCAATGACTTGTGAGGGATATTTGGTACAAAGAAACTGCAGAAGCCCATTGTATCTGTCCAGTCATATTTATGTCCTCTAACTTAGCAGTTCAGCGAAAAACCAAAAACAAAAACAAGAAAATAATTATGTGTCAGTGTTGATTGAGATGATTGACAAAATGAAGGTGATGCCCCAGCATAGCACCAGTCTAATTACTGAAACCAGTGAAAGAATATATATATTTGTCAGGGTCATTTTCTTTTTGCACAAGCCCCCCCCCCCCCCCCCCCCAAAAAAACCTATGCCAGCATGGGAAGCAGATGCATGATGATGATGATGATGATGCATTAAGGGGGAGACAAGTGAAAAATAACAATGAAAATGCAAGATACATAAACCAAAGTAAATTTGAGTTGTAGGCTTATTTGGCTTAATACAAAAGATGAAGGGAAGAGAAAGTGGTTGTTGAGTCAATAATCAGACATGTTTGAAATAAGAGAGAAAAAAATGAGATAGGCATATGTGAAAAATTAAATAATGACAAATAGGGAAGGTGAAAGGAGCAAGTCAAACCCTACACCCTTTGGCTTAGCAGTATATCTCAACTGTGCCCCATAGACAAGATGGGGAAAGCAGCCAACTCATAAAGGCTCCTTCTTCAGATAGGATATATTTTGCTTAATTTTGTGGAGGATAGTGTCAGTTCAGATATTGATGACACCAGATTTCTCAACGGTGTCAGGTACAAAAAGGAAGTGATCGGTCAAGTATTTGGATGTCTTCTGTTCCTTTGCATTACTGTCAGCATATGTCGTTGACTGTCAGGATATGTGGTTGAAGCCAGCAGGTTCCAGTTGTGAGAGGGAAATCAGTTGCATTAAGGTTCCTTCTGATGAGACCATTCAAGGTGATGTGAAAAACTATATCCCTTTCTCTACCTTTTTTTACACAATGGAATAAACAAAGGAAATATTTGATAAACAAATATTTACAGACTTTGCATGCACCTTATGGTGAAATAAAAACGATATGTTTTTCACTGCACCCAACTAATCTATTGGAAAGACACAGAAAGACAAAACGATCAGATTGCAGATAAATCTCTTTAGCTACACTTACTCAACAGAAAAGCTGTTACTGTTTCTACACACCAACTTTGATATAACAAACTTTGCATTTGTAATGAGAATATATTTAGTAGTCTATTGCTAACAGAATATAAAATTTATTTGTAATTTGAGAGAAAACTGAAAACACTCTGGGAATGACATTGAATGGTTTATGCTGACATGACAATAATCTCAACATGAGACAAAAAACATAAATACATATACTGTGCCATACCATGGACCCTTAACTTCTGTTGGAGTTGGAGGGATGCTGTTGTGATAAATGGCATGTCATGGGCCTTTTATAACCTAATAATGTCCAGCCCTTTCCAGATTGGAACACAAGCAATTTTTTTTTTTTTTTTTTTCTTTTTTTTAAGAGAGAGAGAGAGAGAGAGAGAGAGAGAGAGAGAACACAGCTGAAGTGGGGGTGACCCCAATACTGGTACTTTATTGACTTTGAAAGGGTGAAAGGCAAAGTTTAGTTTGTCGAAATTTGAAAATAAGATTGTAGAGGGATTTAACTTTCTAATTATTATGATGGTATTTGGAACATAAATATTCTAACATAAAATTATTATGGAAGCGCTTTAGATGGCTATAAAAACTTTAACCCTTTAGCATTTACGTTGCTCTATATTTACCATTGTATTTTCATGGTAAAGGTGTCTCACATAATATCGAATCTATGAGATTTTGATGTTATTTATTTTGAGAACAATACCTTAATATCAGTATAAGCAGCCAGTTACAGCTGGTTTGAACAGAAAGAGGTGAGAGTATTCTGGCTGGATACAGCCGGTTTAAATGCTAAAGGGTTAAAATAATCAGTTTTGCATTGTAGTACAAAGGGTGGTTTTAGGTGGTTTGTTATGAACAGGGTTACATAAACTGGAGATGATCAGATTAATGTACACCCCACCCTCTGTTGTAAAATAATCTTTCTGCTAAAGAGAAAAAATTAAACTTTATAACAAAGACATATTAACCCTTTTGATAACAAATCACCTGAAACCAGCCCTGTTTCTATGATACAAAATTGTTTCACAATGTTTATGATTGTCTAAAAACCTTCCACCATAATCTTGTCTAACAACAGCTTAATAATAAGAAAGTTTGTTATATTATTAAATCCCTCCAAATTCTTGATTATTTTTCTAAATGATTTGAAACTAGTATGCAGTGTTTTTCATTAAAAATGTGATAATGAAAGGGTTAATATCCTGGGCACTATCAGAAATATAAATTTCAATAAGAAAGCAAAGCAAATAGTATTGCAATCTCATTTCCACCCAACTCATTAAACCAGGAGAACAGCTAAGTTCATGGAAAAAGTCCATGGTAAAAACATCCAGGATATTTCTATGAAAACAACAGCAAGCAGGATATTTTAGAAGGGGTGGGGGGACCACTTTTGTATAGTGTTTGTCTAAACAACAGTGAAGATGTATATGATGATGATGATGATGATGATAAGACAACATGATGGAGGAGAAGTTATAGAGGAAGTGGTAACCAGTGTTAGGAGGAAAGGATAACAGCTATGAAAAAGAAATTTACAGGTTTAAGTTAAATTTTAGATGAGGGGATTTAATGGGATTAACTTTTAAATGAGATTCAGGTGTATAAGATGCTAAATGAGAAATTATGTTGACAGTTTTCTCTACAGTTGCATCGAAGTGCCATACGTTGTGTCTACCTAGAGAAAAGCTGACAGAGTAGCAGAGCAAGTTGAATTAAATAGGTTAACAGCAGCAAAGCTAGAGAATCTGATAAGTGATATGAATCATTAAAGGTTCAATGGCATCTTTAGATTGTTAGCCGGCTGCAGATGGAGAAGAGAAAATAGCTTTGTGAAGAATTTAAAATATAATTGATATGCATGGTTTCATTCAGAGATATCAATGTGCTTTAAAGGCAGCAGGTTTAATCCTACGTTTGGTGATGTTCGGTTTGCAGATAAATTGATTGATGTTGGACTGTGGAAGTGAATGCGTAGAGGAGGAAGGCTGCAAGTGGATGTTTAGCTGCAGTCTTTCTATTACAGGACACAAAGAGTTGTTGTGGAGCTGTAGCTACTTCCTCCGGTCACTATGACACTCAAAGTTGGTATGTTGCAATCGTTTCCTTCCTATTTCGTGGGATACTTTGACAGGGCTACTACAGGAATCTACCAATAGTTTCTGTGACAGCTAAAATGCATAAATTAAAAGTCTATCTGGAGTATATGTAAATGCAGCATGGCCAAATGGTTAAGAGGTTCACTTTGCAATCATTAGGTTCTGGGTTCAATCCCACTGAGTAGCATCTTTGGCAAGTGTCATTTACCATAGCCTTGAGATGACTCATGCCTTGTGAGTGAAATTTTGTAGACAGAAACTGTTTGGAAGCCCATCAGATAAACTGTATCAATAATTCAAAGAACCAGCCTTGTCATGCCTAATCTCCCAGAGATTTATGTTAAGGGTATGTATCTGATGTATTTGTTGAATACCGTGCCACTTAAATGTTAATTTTGTGAGCAGGCTGTTCCATTTGTTGAAATGAAAATACTCATTGTCAAAATCAACAGAGGGCTCTATTCCTTACATTTCTTGAGTATGTAAAAAAAAAAAAAATAAATAAATAAATAACTCCAAAATTTATACCACATACACTTTGTGTATGAATTGCACCTTTCCTTCACAAAAATACATGAAAAACCAGCAAAGGACTTATTAACTGGACCTACAAAATAATATAAGGTGTGGTGAAATTTATTTTTTACTATTAACCTTGTCTATAGGGTTTAATAATAGCTTTCTCATGATGAAGCTGGTGTGTGTAGCATAACTTAAAGGTTCTTAGATAATTATAATGGAAGGTTTTTTTTTTTATTAGAATAATATAAAACACTTTAAAATAAACAGTTTTGTATCTTAAAACCAGGAGCGGTTTCTGGCAATTCTGTATCAAACGAATTAAAAGCATTCCAGCTGTGACCACCCCATCTTTTTAGGCTTTTTTGTTAGCTTGACCAAAGAAGTTAATAATATACAATGCTGAATAATATTAAAAGTATATTAAAAGTATATGATTATACAATTGAAAGGTTGTGAGATCAATTCTCAGACCGGGTGATGTGTTGTTTCCTTGCGCAAAACACTTTATTTCACATTGCTCCAATTTACTCAGCTGTAGAAATGAGATGATAGGACTGGGGTCCATATCATTCCACTGCAAAGTGGTCGTGGAGGTGCCACGGCAAAAAAGCACACAGTCCACACTGTAAAGTGGACGTGTAGGCGCCACGGAAAAAAAGCACCCAGCACTCACTGTAAATGAGGTTGGTGTTAGGAAGGGCATCCAGCTGTAGAAATCAAGCCAGAATCAGTTCCCATCCCACCCTTGCAAGCAGGGAAAAGCGGACGTAAAATATGATGATGATGATGATGATAGACACACACACTAGTACATAATGTTTTGTGGGCAGAATATGTAATGTTCAGTTTCCTTTACCTAACTCTAACAAAACAACATTTGTAGATTATGAAAAATGGGGGGGAGAGAGAAGCAATTTACAGCCTACACCTATGTAAGTTTATCTGGTTTCCAACAAAGGTATATCTCATAGGAGGTTTCTTGGGTATGTTAATGACTGGAGACCCCAGTCCTATCATGAAAAGCAACATGAAATATAGTGTCCTGCTCATGAAAAGTGCTCCACCCAGTTTAGGAATTGAACCCACAACTGTATGATCCTGAGCTCAATACTCTAACCATAAGTCCAGACATACACTTACATATCATCATCATCACCATATAACATTCATTTTTCCAAGCTAGCATTGGTTAGACAAGTTGTCCTGTTGTAAAACAAGCCAGATCAGATGACTGTTTCTTGCACATACAGAACTGATTTTAGCTGGTTTCTATGGCTGGATACCCTCCCTAATGCCAACCACATTTACAGTGTGTGGTGGGTGTTTTTTGTCATGACACCTACATGACCACTTTACAGTGTGGGCTGGGCGCTTTTATCGTGACACCTACACAACCACTTTATATATATACATATATATATGAAAGAGATAAACACTGTTGGCATAGAATATTCATTTCTGGTATGAATGAAAGCAGTTTAGAACATTTATCTCTCCCACTCTCTATGTCTTACATTTGTGTTCCATGTATTCCATATAAGATTTTATAACATTTTTGACAAAGTGCAAAGACATAGAAGAAAGCTGTACAGTTATTATAATATAGATTAAAAGCGATAATTTCAGTATGAGAGTAGCATCATAACATAGTGTTAAGTAGGAGGGGAAGAAAATGTGATGAAGGAGGATGACAAAACTAATATTAAAAGTTTAGTGATGTGCTGTTGGGGGTAAGATTTATGGATAAAAAACTGTATGTTGTTTGTGTCTAGATATAGACAGAGACATTGCAGTTTGTATTTATTACATTAAGACAACATTAGCTCAACAAAGTGAAGCAATGACAACTAATTAAAAGCAAGGAATGAGAATATGCTAAATAAAAGGAAAACGTTATTAGCCTAGCCATCAACTCCATCAATGTCAACAAGACTAACAAGTTGAAAATGAAGACATGAAGAAGATATTAATTCTAAATAACAGTTACTTCCTACCTGGAAGAAGCAGAAATAATAATGAAAATACGTTGAAGATGTCATCAGATAGTAGCACCATCTATTGCTATATCCAGGAGATTAGAAAGAAAGAAAGAATAGCTAAACTAGGGATTTCCAAAGTGGTCGATATGACTACCCACAGGAGTACAATTGAACTTTTGGACCCAAACCTGGCATTTTTGTTAGAATTGAAAACAAAATAATACAATAATATACAGCATACTTATACATAGTCTTTATCTATTTAAATTATAGTTTACTGATTTATTTACTTATTGTTGTATATGCCAAGGGTCAATGAAGGGTGAAGGATTCCATGAAGGGGTCTATGTCTAAAAAGTATGGTGATCCCTTGATTAAATTATGTGTGAAGTGTGATATAGCATGGTAGTGAAACATGGGCTGTGACTGCAGAGAACATGTGTAGATTGGGGAGAGAAATGAAACAACCAAGCTTCGTTGGATGTGCAATGTAAGTATGAGAGAAAGGCAGAGTTTGGAGAAACTGAAGGAGAAACTGGGTTTAAGAGGAATCCAAGGAGGTAGGCAGGAGAGAAGTGTTGGTACAGATGTGATGCACATGGATTATGATCAATGGGCGAAGAAGTTGCAGGGAATGCCAGTAGAAGAATAGACCAAATAAGACCTGGATAGAGGTTGTGAGAGCTGACCTCAGATCACTGAGACTCACAAAGGAACGGAACGATGCCATCCAACCCATGAAAAAACAGGTGTAAAAACTATGATGATGAGTATGAAAGAGTGTTGCATTGGGGCAAGGGGCGGAGACTTTTACCAGTTGGTGGAGAATATTCAGCTCAAGGAAGATTTGTCACAGTGTAATTATATCAAATTTCTGAAATTTAAGCTTAACCCATTTTTGGCCATATATCTGTTAACATACACTGTATATGTTTTAATTAACTTTGAAAATAATCTAAAATTTTGAATAAAATAACTAATTTTTTCTCATTTTCATTATCAAGTTGGTTTTTGGAGCATAACAAAAGGTTCTATGATAGAAGGTTTTAATTTAACCCTTTTGTTACCATATTTCTAATGAATTTTTAAAATAAAAAATTCAGAGGAATTTAGTATAACTTTTTCATTTATAAGCAGATGACAGGGACATTACATAAAAATGTTTTAATATATATGGATACTTTTGTATTTTAAAACCAGGGGAAGGTTCAGGTGAATTGCTATCAGGAGAGTTAAATATAAACATTTTAAAATGACATTAATAATGAAAATATTGTGTACAGTGCTCAGGTGCACTACAACTCATCAAAAGTGTATGTATAGTACATAGGGTAATGTACAAACGTCAGGAAAATGTAGTTTTGGCGAATTTCGGGAACCATGAGGGTTTTAAAGAATGCAGTGTCTCGGCAGCTAACAACTGACGCAGGTAGTTTGTTCCATGCTTCAGCAACAAATGTTTCAGAAAGTCATGGGAGCTGTGCTCTTTTCTGACTTTGTAGGCATGTCCACGTGTGTTAGACACATGGAGATCAAAAAGGTGCTCAGGGTTGTTGTTGGCGAGATGGTTAATAACTTTGTGGGTGTTTACCAAGTCCATTGCCAGACGTTGGAGCTTCAATGAATCCATGCCCAGAGAAGCAAGGCATTCAGAGTATGGAAGGTGTCTGATGGAGAGTATGCTTGGTTGCACGTCTCTGAACAGTTTTGAGGAGGGCAATGTTAATGGACATGTTGTATATCATAAAATTAGAGGTACACTTGGGAAGCTTAGTATCAAAAGGGGTTAAAAAACATGACCATATAGACATATGCTCTTTTCCATATCAGTCTATTTTACTAACATAGAAAATTGAATGTGAAACTGATGGTGGTGGTGATAGTTTTAGAAGGTTGATGATGGTAGTGATGATGCACGACTTGAAAAAGACTTATCTCCAGGAAGATAAGAAGTACATATATTCTTGTGGTGATTTAAATTATGAAGTAAGAAGAAACAAAACTTAGATCAGTATTTAACCTTTCTGATACCACACTGACTCAAATTGACCCTGGGTCTACAATACAAAATTGTTTTAAAGTGTTTATCTATATATATAAAGGGAAGATGGACATTGTTTAGTGTACCGAACTTGCCTGCTACACCGTTCATCCAATTTTCATGAAACCTCACACATATATAAAACTCAACACGTAGAGTGGAATAGGCTACTTGAAATTTTCGAAAAATCGATAATCGGGCGCTATGACAGAATGTTTTGCGATTCCAATGAAATTTTATGTGAATTCGAACACAAGAACTCTTAGTTTACATCTGGCGCAATAAAAATAAATTTCACGTGCGTTATTGATTGGACGGCCAGCTGCATGTCTTCCCAGCTGTCTCAGTAAACGACCGACCATTAAAGAGTTTCTTTTCATATTCCACCCTATTCAAGTGGAAATACAGTATTATCCCTATCTGAAAAGGGAACCAAATTTAATGGTGTCTTTTGTGAACCTAAAAGCTGTGAGTAAATTTTCAAACAGTCTTAAATAATCATGCTTTTTGAAAAAAAAATTACTAAATAATACGTTGACCAAGTTGTGTTGTACACATACAATACAAGTAAAAAAATTTACGTTGTACCAATGTTTTCCTTTTTTAAACAAAAGATTCTAAAAAATTACTTAATTTATAATAGTCTTTTGCACAGCAAGTGAGTAACTTTTCGGGTGTTTAAACGTAAGTTCACCAGGGTTTGTGTCTTCATTATTAGCCCACCTCTAATGGCATTTTTTGTTCTGCTTACGACTAAATGTTATGAGCGTATTTGCAATTAATTGCGCACACGTGCACACCTGCATGCAGATAGACACTGACAGCCAATAAAAAATCGATAACTTGCTTATTAAGATATCGGTCAAAAAGAGAGATTGAATGTACTTTAGAACATTTTTTGAATATATTGTTCTTTTTGGCATGATATGTCAGAAATATAGCTACTATACACTTTGGTTATTTTTTGTAACTAAAAAACGGTTCCTTTTGGGTGGATACTTAACGAGAAAAATCCTAGGGTTTTGGACAAGTTTGTTTCAGGCGCTGTATAGACGCCTATTTTGTCACACCTTGGTCATGAATTCGTATTCTTTTCCAATAGATATTTTCCGCTCTATAAGGCTCACCAGGATATAAGGCGTATCATTTAAAATCAGGTCCGCGCAACGGCGTGTAAGGCCAACCAGAAAATGCTATCTTCTTTACTTTTAGTCTAGATCTATTACTTCTGTTAGAGCCGTGATTGATTACCATTGTATTATTTATACATAAGGCTCACCGGAGTATAAAGCGCAGAGCTGTTTTTTGATTAAATTTAATTATTTTAAGTGCAATTTATAGACGGGAAAATTCGGTAAGTTATTGTAATCATATTTCCAAACCTTCCCATTCACCAGTAACCATGCTAACGAATCTGGTGTCATCTCTCTCTAACCTAACAGCTTCGTTACACGTCGTTATGCCCACACGGAAACGTTCAAGACTTACCTCCAAAAAAGGTACAGCTATTGCTTTGAGACAACGAATTAGGCGTTCTCAGGTATCAGTTCATTCACAATTGATTAATCCTTTATGCAATATTCTCCCTTAATGTTAGCAAGTACTGCGTTTATCCTGACTGTCACCTCTTTTAAGCAACTACAACATTCTAATCGTAGTTATATTAAATTTATTGTCTTACCTTGATTCCCTTTTGTTCATGTTAGACTTTTCTCATTTACTATTGACACTGCCATTGGCTTAGCTAACCAGTAGAATTAATTAATTTTCTCTAGGAAACACCTGCTGAGCGTGAATCTCGACTCGCTGATAGACGTCTTTCCCGGCTGGTTGAGTCACCAACATCACGTACGACAAGGCTTGCTAATGTTCGCCTTCGTCGCCAACAAGCGGTGACGGAGGAATCACCAAGATCCCGTCAGACGAGGCTTGAGGCTGTGGCAAAGGGCAATAACCCTAGATACAATTTTGATCAACTTCTTTTCACCTATAGCAAATTTACCGGGACAGGTTTTTAGCTACTCAAATCTACTTCAGAGATCACGCATTGATGTAAAAAATCAATAAAATTGAAGCGGGGCCCCGACTTTGCGCAAAAAAACAAGGCAAAGTTACACATGGGAAAACTTTTTACAGGAACGTCCTATATTCTTGAAAACTGTCACAAAAGACTCGCCATTATGCCGCGGTTAAGATAAAGGCCCTTTTAATTCTTCTTCTGCACATGTGAGCGCAAAAATTGTAAAAAAAAAAAACCCTGAAAGTAATCGACATTTTCACCCTGCTTTAAATTCAATATCAAGCGATTTTGACTTCCATCAGTCGTGCAGAGAACAATTTCAACGATACACTGTGTAACTACAATTAATAAATTACACACCTGTGTCTACTAACCTATTTTTTCCCACTGAAGTTCGAAGTTTTGAACCTGTGATGCGCGGGAAGTAACTTTCACACATTCTAACAGACCAAAGGTCGACTTACACCCGGGCACTTCTGCTAGTATTTATATAAAAACCTATCATAATTTTAAGTAGTAACCTTCATTAAGTTATGTTCTAAAGAGCTGCTTAATGACAAAGTTAGTTACGTTACTCAACCCTCCAAATTCCTGATTCTTGAAAACTATAGACAGTGTCATTCATTAGAAATATGGTAAGAGGGGGTCATAAGATCTGTTTTAACACTTGGGTATAGAATGCTGACTTAAGGCGAAAGATGCTGGGGATATTTAGGAAAAATAAGGTAAATGAAGCATATGTGTATGCTTGTTTTATCACCATGGTCACATGTAAGAGCGTGCTGCAGATTCTTTTCTTTATTTAACTTCTTGCAATTGGAATTGATGTTTACATATAGATGATGGGAGTCTTGTCACTAAGAGTAAGAGCCTACCATGTACAAATAAAGAATAATGTGCTTAGAACATGGACTTGAAAAGCAAATACAGTGAAAGGCTTTTTTTTCTGGACATAACTGAAGGAGGCAGCAAACTTCATTGTTAATAGGGTGTGGGCATGGAGGAGGGAGACCAAGGATTCTTACAGCTGCTGATATATAGTGAGGTAGATGATAATTCAAACAACTGTTATAATAATCTCTAGATTACAAAAACTCATAACAGTTAAGGTAAATATAAAGATATATTAACCCTCTTGTGTTACTATATGTTTAATGAAAGACACTGCACTTTAAAAATAATCAAGAATTTTGGGGGATTTAGTAGCATAGCTTTCTTCTCATTAACCCTTTAGCATTTATATTACTCTATAAATGCTATTGTATTTTTGTAGTAAAGGCTTTATCTTACATAATTATTTCACATAATTTCGAATCTATGAGATTTTGATGTTATTTATTTTGAGAATAATATTTTAATGTTAGTATGAGCGGCCAGTTACAGCCTGTTTGAACAGAAAGAGGTGAGAGAATTCTGTCCGGATACGGCAGGTTTAAATGCTAAAGGGTTAAATTGGTGTTTGGAACATAATTTTAGGCTAAAGACTTTTTTAAACTATGAAGGAAAGTTTTTAGATAAATATAAACACTTTAAAGAAAACAATTTTGTACTCTAGAACCAAAAGTGATGTTGACTAGAGTGTGGTGAGAATATGAGAAAGTCAGAGTGTGGAAAGACAACTAACTCATTGAATGGATTTGAATAGAATATGTGTATGGATGGAAACATATTTAGTGTATTGCAGTAACATGACAAGAACACGGACACTAACATTGCTAGAGACATTACAGTGTGTTTGATGACTGTGAAACATTCACTGACTTGGAGTAACAGCTATCAATTTTTTTATGAAGATAAAGGAATGTGGCATAGAAAATATTACAAACAAACTGTACATTAGTGATATGTTAAAGTTTGAAAGATGTGTGTGTATCAAAAAGTTTTAGGGACCTATGTTGTAAAGTTCAAAGGACAGAGCTTTAAGAGATCTGTGTCATGACGTTTGGAGGTGGGGTGGAGCTCATTTCATAAATAATGTTAAAGAGCTGAGAAAGAAAGGTTTATGTTATGAGTGCTAAGCATTTCATGTGATGAAGGGAGATCTGAGGAAGGTAGAAAGAAAATGGATATGAATAAAAGTTACTAACAAACTAGTCATTAAAAGTGAAAAGAGTGAAAGGGCTAAAGATAGAATATCTGAGATGATAGGGGCTGAAATTAAAGTTGAAACAACTGGTATAAATAAATAGGAACAGCTAACTCTGCTATGATGAGGGGGAAGCAATGATGTTAAAGTGAGCTCATCTGATTATTAAGGCCATGTAAAACTGAAACATATGCAGTATAAAAACAAAGAGAGTTGTTTTATGAAAGAAGTGGGGTTACTATTAATAGGGAGACAGTGAAAACATCTGGAAAATGCAAGGAAAAAAAACCTGGGGCAACTTTTGAGGTCCCAATGGAAATGGGGATTTAAATTGAAATAACAGTGAACAAGAAAATAGTGAAGGATCAGTTTTAGGTTTCAAGGATTTCCTTAACATGCCTAATATTTATATATTTATTCTAATGAGAAAGCCTTTTTCAGATAAAGAAAGATATGGAAAATGTGAAGATAAATATATAAGAAGTAGAGTAAAGCTGATACAGACACTGGCTGGCCAAAATATAACGTTATATAAACAAAAAGGTTTAACAATTACCCTTCTTTCTTACTGTGGCCAATTAAAATTAGACAAATTTGCCTGGAATAGGGCTTACATCTACCTCAAGAGGAGAATAAAGACACATTATTTCTAAGTTGATCTCCCACCACCAACACAGCTGTCACCACTATGGTTTACTTATACTTAACGGAAATCTTTTTACTGTTTTCAATTTAAGGTTAATTTGTGTGTGTGTGTGTGTGTGAACATATATATATATATATATATATATATATATATATATATATATATATATATATATATATATATAATAGATATATAATGAAGCCAGCAGTCACTAATAGTAACCATACACATAGCAAGCTATATAAATTATTCTGATGTAGTTATTGACAGCACACACCCGCAATGCTTCCTTAACCCTATAGCATTTACATTATTCTATATTTACTTTGCCTTTCATCCCTACAGGGTCGATAAAATAAAGTACCAGTAATGCACTGGGTAAGTGCTGGCCTTGTGCCAAAAGTAGAAACAATTATTCTATATTTACTATTGCATTTCCATAGAGTAAATACTTTATTTCACATAATTACTTCATATAATATTGAATCTATGAGATTTTGATATTATTAATTTTGAGAATAATACTTTAACATAAGTATGAGCAGCTGGTTATGGCAGAAAGAGGTGAGAATTCTGGCCGGATATGGCCGGTTTAAATGCAAAAGGGCTAATGTTCTGGCAAGGTATAGCCATGTGGTTAAGGAGTTTGCTTCACAACCACGTGGTTTCAGTATCAACCACACTGCATGATACCAATCATACATGCACCACATACACTGTAGAAGATATAATAATAATAAAAAGTTGAAACAAATACTGCATTGAATTTTTCTGATGCTCTACCAATTCTGCCAATCTACAGCCTTTGAAATGATTTCTTTATTAGCCACAACACAGAGTGGGTTTTATATGGAGTAAAGGAAAGGAGACATCAATAAAGTGAAATCAGTAGGTATAACAATGATAGTATTTGTAATAAATAGTCATAACAATAGAAAACAGTAACAACTGTCAGTTAGGAGGAGGGTGGGCATTTTAGGATAATTCTATGAAGAACCATTCACCCACAAAACTCTGGATTACTCTATTTCCATATGGGAGGAGAAGAAGAAGTACCAAATGTAAAAAACACATTGTATCTTAACTAAATTGATTTAAAAACATTCATTTAACTATTCGTGATTATATTTCTAATGAAATACACACTATTTCAATTAATTAATTAATGAAGAATTTTGAAGGATTTACTAAGATTATAAATTATTTCATTAACATATGGCTCTTAAAATTATGTTGGAAGATTTTTCAATTTAACACTTTAGCATTTAAACCAACCATATCCAGCCAGAATTCTCTCACCTCTTTCTGTTCAAACTGGCTGTAACTGGCCACTCATACTGACATTAAGGTATTATTCTCAAAATAAATAATATCAAAATCTCATAGATTTGATATTATGGAAGATATTATGTGAGGTAAAGCCTTTACCATGAAAATATAATAGTAAATATAAAGTAATGTACATGCCAAAAGGTTAAATAGGAGGAACCCTTTAAAATGGGTGGTTTTTGTTGCATAGAATCAGAGCCAGTTTTGACCAGGGTTAGTGTGAAAAGAGTTAAACACCGAATAAGCACCACATTGTATATACACTTTCGTACCACATGTTAGAAATTGTACATGATTACCAGTGAAATAAAATTAAAAACCTGGAGAAAAGAATCTATCTTTATCTATTGCTATTCACATTATTGTAGAAGCCAGACACTCACAGAGCAAGCAGGTGTTACAAGTAATTGGTTATTCAAGGGTTAATTCTCAAACTGAGTTAATAGATAAATTGAGACTTTTTTTTATATACTTTCTTAAACTATGAAGAAAATAGATGCACAAATAATAACAATAATATTAATAATAATGCTTTCTTTATTAATAATAATAATGTTCGATGGAAAGGAATCAATTCTTGGTAAAATTAATATAGATTGATGATTTGGTTCACTATTTCTTCTTGCATTCATTCCATTTTCTATGTATTTTCTTTCTGTGAGAGTCAACAGGGAAGCTTTGCAGGGTTCTTCAAAGTAAAATATTCTTTTGAGAGACCCCCTCCTCCCTGCAGCAATATTTATAAACTGCAAGTAGCATTCTTCCCCGCCACTCCTCATGCAGCTTTTGTACACATGCACACACTCAGGGGTGCTGCTTCTCTTGGCACTGTCTACAGTTACGGGTTTAGGTTTGTCTGGATCACTCACCCACATTCATTCAGTGAAGGTGTGATACGCACAAACACATTCACACTAACATGCACTCACATACATTAATGCAAACACAACCACAGTTACACACACACACACACACGCACACAATCTCATGTTAAAAAGAATCAGATCTTTGAAATCATGAAAAAGGTGGTATATCAGGATAGTAAATTCATATGGGGTTGCTACACTTCATAAAAGCAGTGATGATGAGGGCAGTGGTGATAGTAGTGATTGTGGTGGCAATGGTAATGGGGATGTTGGTGATGGTGATAAAAAGAAATGATAATCTCTCCAATTTTCATATTGTATTTGATACTGAGAGGAGATGGTGTATTGCACGAGATCGGTGATTGTTAAAAATGTCGGCAAGCTCACCAAATTTACTTACATGAAGCAACAGTGGGAACATTTGATCTCCATTCACATAGAGAGCAATTTGAAACAACATAGCACTGAGAGTAATGAGAAAAAGAGATAGAAGAAAGAGAGAGTGAATGAGAGAGAAGAGAAGGAGAGTGAATGAGATGGAGCGTACACAGGAGAGAAATTAAAGCAATTGCTTTGGGCTCGTCTATTTGATCATAGAATTCATACACATAAACTGAGTGAATTCATTATAATGGCTCACTGGGAGAAAGCAAAACACTGGAACCACTTCAGATACACACACATATGTAATGATTGTAATACTGCAGATAAATGTGTCACCTGGCAATGCCAACTGTGTATACATATTGATTTTGTTTGACTAAGAACAAAAGGAAAAGGATATGTGATGTGATGTGATGTGGCACACATGCCTTTCCTTAAACACGTAGCAGTATAAATGAACTGAAATTGTTTCACCTAGCAGTTGAAAACAAGTGGGACATTTAACTTGTTGGAACTTAATCCTATTCTAGTAATTTTACTACAAACACTAGAAATACTGATTTCTTATAATTTGTATTATGGAATATACACTCAATTGAATTGACACCAGTATATGACTAACTTATTGATCCTGGAAGGATGAAGGGAAAAAGGCAACTTTGGCAAGAAAGAAACAAAATAATGAAAAGCATTTAGTTTAGTACTCTGCTACTGCCTGTATCAATCCTTTCATGATCAAACTGCCTTATGGTACTGAGCTATTTATATTATAAGGGGGTGCTGAAAAGTTCCTGGCTTTGGGTAAAAGAAAATATAGGAGGATCAGTTACCTATGATTTTATTCAACATATTCCCCTCTCAGATTCACACACTTATTGCAGTGGTCCTTCAGTTTTTCTAAGCCTGGTAAAAATAACTCAAAAGGTTGGGCCTCCAACCAGGCCTGTGTTACTCTTAAAGCCAGGAACTTTTCAGCATCCTTTGTAAAGTGCTTATATTCATCTAAAAGCCTTCCAACATAATTTTATGTAAGAACCGTTGTCAAGCGAAGTTCCAAACACCAGTTTAATAATGAGAAAGTTAGTTATCTTAAATCCCAGTAAATTCTTGAATATTAAAAAAATTACTTGAAAACTATAGGCAGCATCTTTCATTAGAAATATAAGGAAAGGTGTTAAATAATAATTTGGTTTCTATAAAAGGTTAAAGTAAATTTATGAAGGATAACAACAACTAAGACATTGATTGAGAGTAGTTATCATAGCAGCCATTGGCAGATATTGAAATTGAAGGAACATTAAAGTATCTTGAAGAGTCAAGTAAATACACTACTTCAAAGCTCCACCCAAAAAATTTCAAAAGAAATAGAAATTTTGCTTTTCATTTGTATTATTCTGTATTTATTGCAATAGAATACAAATCATGATATTTAATCAACAACTGGCTGACTTATTATACAAATGAAATACTTGTTTAAAAACCATGTAATGTTGATATATATATCATGAATCTTGTTCTTTGATATGATTAATGATAACCAGCATTAGTTTTTCACAATGTCAGGTAGTAAAGATACAATAAACAAAACACATTAGCAAAACATTCTTGAAAAGTAGAAAGCAACATTATAACTGCCTCACATTAAAAATTGAAGTCTTTACTCTCATACAGCAAATTGTCATAATGATCTGTCCAATAGTAAAGATATTACAAACAAAGATATTATTAACAAAGACATGTTTTGGAGATAAGCTCCATCTCTGGATGTCATTCAAAGCCCTATTTATAAAAAAACAAGAACTCCCAAAACATGCATGATTCCCTACAACAGAATTCAATTATGATAATAAAACATTATATTAGTACTATCAACAGTTGATGTGCTGTCATAGAAGGAAATACAAAGAGCTTGACAAGACACTCTCATGTCAGCCTCAGAGTTGAGAAGATGGATGTGAAACACAGCTAAAATAAAAGAGGAAGACCAAAGAAAGAAATATTTCATCCTCATATCAGAGCCAACAACAAAGATTGTGCATGCAATGCAGCTGAAGTCAAAGTTTACTCTAAAAACATTCGTGCTTGTAAACAAAATAAATCAGGGAATGCATGTATAATGGCAAATTTGTAGAGCCAGTAGGATGTAGGGCAAAATGTCTTGTGGTATTTATTCTGGCTCTGTGCGCTCTGAGTTCAACTTTGCTTTTCTTCCTTTCAGGGTTAATGAAATAAAGTACCAGTACAAGACAGTAGTGGATTGGGTAAATTATTAGTGTTAGACAAAATGTCTTGTATTATTTGTTCTATTGGCAGTATCGGTAGAGGGTCGGACGCCATGCTTTCCAGCATAGTTATGTCCCTTTACGATCTGAGTTCAAATCCCGCCGAGGTTGACTTTGCCTTTCATCCTTACGGGGTCGATAAAATAAAGTACCAGTAATGCACTGGGTAATTGCTGGCCTTGTGCCTAAAGTAGAAACAATTATTTGTTCTCTACACTCTGAGTTCAAATACCACTGTGGCCAACTTAATTTGATACTTGGGCACCTGTTGCAAGCATTCATGTTCAGACTCTGGTTTAATAATGTCTTCCCCATCAGTCTCAGAAGCCCTAAAAAATATCATGGGCACTATCCCTCCCTTCCTCCCTGATTAAACAATAAATCTAAAAAAATGCAAGTTGTGTATTTAAGCATTTAAAGAGATTTATTCTGGAGACCAGGGTATCACACATAATTATGAGAATGAAATACTACTGTTTACGCAGTTTCCTTGCCTAATACACATGGGTACAGTTGTGATTCTCCACTTGCCTACATGACTGCATCTTCCACTAGTGTGTCATTGGTGTCTGGAAGGAGTCTTGGCCATGCCATGCTGGTGTAAAATCTTTATCATTGTGAGAACACACAAGACACTAGACCTTTGAATGTCATAAGGAATAGAGTGAAGAAAACCATTAGCAACCATATTATTGTGGATCACTAAAATCTTGTGACCATCTCATCTTTAATTTTGATTTAGATTTTCGTTTCAATTCTTCACTTAAGTCTACAACAGATTACTTCAAGAAATTTCTAGATAGCTAAATATGTTAATCACAGAGATTATACTAGGTCATTTAGTACTACCCCACCCCTTTAAAAAAGAAACACACTAGCTGTTGGGTATAAAACCTTAAATACCCCTGACATGATGCACTATTCCAGTTGTTAAATGTCACTCATCTTTCTTTTTTAACCAAAAGTTTCTGTTCTTTGCAGTTTTAGACTTAAGGCTACAAAGGTTTCTCCATATTTCCTCCTACTAATTACTGAGAATCTCATTTACAGCACCATTTAATGCACGCACATGGACACATAATGTAATATAGAATTTAAATCATTGAATAATGTTGGCACTTGTGTTTATGATAGACATTACTGTTTATAGTAAACTTGCTTAGCTTCATGTAATCAATACCAACAGGCAGTTAATGCAACGTATTTTCTTCTTATTTCATTACATTTTACTGTTGATAGTAAATTTGAAAAGCTACATAGCAATCTCCAAATCTATAACATTACTGGCAAAATTCAATTGTAGCAGAAGATGAAAGCTTCATTATGGGAGTAGGAGAATCAAAAATAGCACAGGATTTACATTAAGAAAACTCGTGACTATTATACAACCTGACCAAAATGTTTTTTTGAATTGACAAATATTACATATAAAGAGAATAGGATTAAGATTTTCTCAAATAGTGTTTCTAAAAGAAGCAAAGTATTGTCATGGTATGTGTGTGTATATATATATATATATATATATATATAGCATAAACATCAGGAGTTCAAATCTTACTATAGCTATTATGTTGTACTTCTAAACAAGTGACAAAATAACTCTTGCCTCAGTTTGCTTGGTCAACAAAAACCAACTAGTTTTATAAAAAAAAACAAAAAAACTATAGAATAAGTATTTAGATATAAAGTCACTGATAACACAACTAGAAGAACATTTATATTCTAAATTTACAAAATCTTAAACCACTTGTTCTAGATCAGTGGAAAATTTTTTTTATGGTTTTGCAAGTTTAGACCACATTTTGCATAACTTTTGATTCCAAACCACCTGAAATTGCATCAGATTCTATGATACAAAGTTGTTTATATTTACCTAGAAACCTTCCATTATAATTATATCTAAGAACCTTTGTTAAGTAACGTTCCAAATACTAGCATAAGTTACAGTATTTAGTAGTTACATTACTAAATTCTTTAATATTCTTGATTATCTAAAAAGATTTTGAAATTATAGGGAGTGTCTTTCATTAGAAATCTGGTAATGAAATAAATAAAATTAAGTCTTGTATCTCAACTATGTCATGGCACATGAATTACAATTAAAATGTCACCTCATTGGTGACATGATAAAATGCACCTAGTACATTCTGTAAAGTGGTTGGTGTTAGAAAGGGCACTGAGGCATAGGAAACTTGCCAAAAAGGTAGAGATGACTTTTCAATTGTGTCAAAAGCATGTTGACTTCTCTATTGCTGATGCCATGATAAAATGAACAGTTTATTCTGTCGAGCACAAGATCAGTGGTTCTGATTAAGTACTGACTTGGTCTGTGATGACCTGTCCAAACTTTGCTAGCATGCAAAAATGGCTGTTAAATGATAATGATTCTGTTACTTTACCAATGAAAGAAAAGGACACACTAAAATATTACAAAATATGGACAAATTTCTATTCAGTGTCTCACACATAAGCAAACACTGCACCTCAAAGTGTGAAACCTTGATTTAGATGTGATTGAACAGGTCATATTTTAAGAATTGTATGTGTGTGTGTGAGAGCCCACAAAACATTTGATTGACTAACTCTGTGTCAGAGTATTACAGAAAGCCTACTCATTATCATTTTGAACATTGAAACTCAAGTTTTACCAAACTTCTTAAATCTTTTTAAAGAAATTTGTCATGACATCCACACCCCCACCGTTTGGTAAAACAAATTATTTTAATGACAAAATATTTTGGTATGTTTATTTTAAAATTTTTTGATTTGTTTCTAAATGTACAGTCGCAAAGTTTTATTTTTTGAGGGAAACATTGCAATAATTATCAAATAATCCTAAATCTAACTAAATAAAATAAGTTACTTTCACTCATGACCCCTTCTTAGGGAAGGCCCACATTAACTAATGATTTATTTATCAAACCTAATGAATTAATACAACTAAATATCTGTCAGGTATATTTTGGTGTTAATAATAAGCTATTTTATAACAAGATGTCATGAGAGTATAGCAAGTTGGATATTTGCATTGCTATAAGGAGAAAAAAAGATTTTTTCTTTGATACTACTTTAGAATCATCATCTCATGATCAATTTTCTTTCCCTTTAAATTTTAGGTTCTATTTATAAGTGCATGGAAGATTTATCCATGTTAACCTCTGTCGATTCTAGTTGAAATTATTATGCATGTGGCTGAGTGTTCCATACGCATGCATACCCGTAATGTAGTTCCTAAGGAGATTTGATGTAACAGAGTGTGCAACAAGGCTAGCCTTTGAATTACAGGTACAACTCATTTTTGCCAGCTGGGTGGACATAAAGCATCGTGAAATAAAGTGTCTTGCTCAAGATCACAAAGTTTCAACAGAAATTGAACTCACAATCATAAGCCAAACACTCTAACCACTAAGCTACATGCCTTCACCACATCCACACACAACTTAACAAACCCAGAGGCATTTTTTCCATGTCAAATACAAGCCATACTACTTGTTTACTTAAAATTAGAATTTTCATAACACATGGAGAGGCTGCTTAAATTTGTTTGTCTAGAATTATGCAGAATCAACACAAATTTGCTCATGAATAAGACACAAAGTTACCACAGGTAACTTTATCCAGACAAGTGTGGAACCCATTCAACTACTTAACCATACCACCTGAAACTGCCCCTGGTTCTGATACAAAACTGTTTATTTTAAAGTCTTTAGATTTTATAAAAATTATCATAACTATATGTAAGAACCTTTGTTAAGTTATGTTCCAAACAATAGATTAATTACAAGAAAGTTAGTTATAATACTAAATCCCTTAAATTCTTATTTTCAAAATTATTTGTAAATCATAGGCAGAGTCTTTCATTAGAAATAAAAATGGTAATGAAAGTGTTAAGGAAAAAAGAAAAGAAAAATGATCAGATCAGTTAAATGATGCCATAAACAGGGGCATTGAATTAGATTTTTGTGAAGAAATGTTGTGCACAGTTACTGATATTATATTTTGCATGCATCAATGGTTTTTATAATAAGAAAAAAGAAAAACAGTGAAGGTGATAGGGTCAGTGGGAGTGATGGAGCAATGAAAATGGCTTTTAAAATGTAGCCTCCTCCATTTACAATTTAATTTAGTTGAACAGTAGTAGAATTGGCAGAAAGCCATATGTTTTTGGCTATGAACTAACACAGATGATGTGATACATAACATCAATGATGGTCTATAATTTGGTCAGTAGAATTGAGCAGAGCCAGGAAAGTACAACTAAGAAAGGTTATAACAACAACGACAATTTCAAACTTTGGCACAAGGCCACAGATTTTAACCCTTCATTACTATATTTCTAATGAAAGACACTGCCTATGATTTTCAAATCATTTTGAAAATTATCAAGAATTTGAAGGGATTTAGTAATATAACTAATTTTCTCAGTTAGTTATATTACATTAGTTGGTGTTTGGAACCTAACTAATGTTCTTACATGGGAAATGTGATAAATGTAAGCACTTTACGAGAAATAGTTTTGTATAGTAGAACTAGTACTTGACTGGTACTTTATTTTATCAAACCCCTCCATAAGAAAGGCAAAAATTCAACCTAGGTAGGATTTGAATGCAAAATATAAAGAGGAGGTAAATACCACAAGGTATTAGGCACTCAACCAATTCTGCCATCCACTATTATAATAATAATAATGATTTCGAATTTAAGCACAAGGTCAGCAATTTTGGAAGCGGGGAGTCAATTAAATCAATCCCCAGTTTTTGACTGCTACTTTATTTTATCAACCCTGGATAGATAAAAGGCAAAGCTGAAACAAGTACTGCTAAGCAAGTACTGGTGGTCTAACAGCTCTGCCAAACCCATAATAATTTCAAACATAGGCTCTAGCTGAGCAAGGTAGTCAATCATATCAATCCCAATGGAAAGGAGTGATTGGAAGGAATGGCAATCCTGATCTAAATACTAATTGATAGGCCTTACTAGCAATGGACTCTCTATTATGAACACCTTCTTCCAGCATGGAGACATCCACAAATATATATGGTATAAGGGTAATCAAGGACAGAGATCAATAATTGATTTTGTTATTGCCTCTGATCTCTTTGATTTGGGGTTGGGTATCTGTGTTGAAGGAGAGGCTCAGCTGTCAACTGATCACCATTTAGTTATTTGCAACTTGAGACTACATAAAGCCATAGAAGGCCACAAAGCTGGCAGGTCCAGGTCAACCTACAGGATACAGTGGGAAGCATTGGTGGATAAATAAGTCAGGACCAGGTATGCAGATACTATTGCATCCAAATTCAGAGAACTCCCTGAGCAAACTAGATATGTTGAAACAGAGTGGAGACTGTTTACATCAGCAGAATCCCAGTACTTGACTGGTACTATAATTTATTGTTCCTAGAAGAACTCACCAGCTTCAAAACAATATTTTGTTAACTAAATGAAATATAAACAAATAATTAACAAAATGTGGGAAAAGGAATTGTAAGAATTATTAGCCTGTTTATATTAACATCTACATATCAGTCTATATACACCAACACCTACACGTATGTGCGTGTGTATGCATGTATATATATAATCTCAACCGCAGCGCACAGTGGTTTCAGCAAGCCTTTTCAAAGGTGTAGTCTACATGAGTACTCCCATGATTAATGGTCTCCCCGGTCACAGCACCACAGACTCTCTCTCTCTATGTATTTATATATAGGCTTCTGCATATATATATATATATAGTCTTCTGCATATTTTTTGTCTATCAAATTCCCCCTCACAACATATTTTAGTCAACCCAAAGATAGTCACTCAAGGTGCCGCATTGTGGAATTGATCCTGGAACATACACATATACATAGAAAATATTATAATTTTCATTTTCCATTGCATGATGTTGCAAAATCAATTCTATTAAAATATTGATTTTAAAAAAAATACTAATTTAATAAAACTTGCTTATTTATAAACAATGTTGTTGACTTACGAAACATTAAGAGAAATTTGAAATGTGTGCATCCCAACGAAAATGACCATAATAATAGTCAGTTACTATAAATAATAGTTGAAGTATCAACAGAGAGTGTAAAAAATGGGCAGCACCTATGTTCACTTTTTTCATCTCCATGGCAATTGTACTTGATTTTCACAACTGTATATAGTGATTGATTATTGTTATGGTCATTTGCATTGGGATGCACACATTTCAAGTTGCTTATTGAAGGGAAAGGGGAAAGCTGATTAAATTGAGCACAATGCATTACTGGTACTTTATTTTATGACCCCATAATGGTGAAAGGCAAAGTTAACTTTGGTGGGATTTGAACTTAGAACACTGGGAGAAGGAAGGAACATATACCACAAAGTATACTATCTGATGTTTCTAGTGATTCGACAAAATCTAGCACCAACATACACACAACAAATTGGCAATCTATTATTCTACCTCCTTCAAATTGCTGGCCTTGTGCCAAAAGTAGAAACAATTATTATTACCAACATTGTTAGGATATTGAAGTGGCAGAAATAATTGAAAACCTGCACTAAAAATGCCTTAGAGTATTTATTTTTCTCCTGTTAAGCTGCATGTTAAAAACCCACCCAGCTTGACTTTTGTTTTTCATTTCCATCCTTTTAGCACTGATTAAATTAAAACATCAGAAATTCATTTGACTACATTCTACAAATCTGAGATGTGGTAATGTGAAATGTGAGAAGTTCTCTTCTTCTTCCTCATTACTAAGTCAAGCACTGGTGTTGATTTCATGAACTGTTTCCTCTCCCACATTCCTGGCCCTCTCCCTATGTCAGAAGTCATTATGTTTAACACTGTTGTCTGCACTTGAGCCACACTTCTAGCAATAGCATTTGAATTGCTTCAGGCCTTTCCCTATGCAGATGAAAAATGAATTAATCCAATGGGTGAAGAAGTGCAATAAACATCAACCCTTTTGTTACCATATTTCCAATGAAAGACAGTTTCCTAAGACTTTCAAATAATTTTGAAAATAAAGAATTTAGAGAACTTTCTCATTATGAAGGTGGTATTTGGAGCAATTTTAACAGTGGTTTTTATATAAAATTATGATGGGAAGTTTTAGATAACTTTAATCCCTATTTCTAATGAAAGACACTACCCATGATTTTCAAATTCTGAAAATAATAGAAAATTGGGGATTTAGTAAAATAACCAACTTTCTAATTATTTAACTAGTATTTGAAACATAAAATTAGTAAAATTAAAATGGAAGTTTCTTGATAAATACAAATGATGGAAACATCAATGAGAAGAATACATCTTTGTACCAAATTCAACAACATATAAAAATTATATTGATTTAGAAATAAATAAAAAAATTCTCTATTTTTAATTAAATAGAAATTTAACTGAGTGTATTGAAGCAGGACAGAATTTACTCTAGGTAGGATTTTTATAATGAATTCTATCTATCATAGCTGCAATCGCTATTATGCAGTGTTACACTACAGATTGCTAGGTTGCTGTGGCCCCGCCACTCACACATACATTAAAATATCTTGAAACTACAGTTATTTCATACAAGTTTGTTTTATAAGCTATGAAGGTGCATGGCTGAGTAAAGACTTTAATTTTCAATGTGATGCTGTCATAGTGGTTTTATACTTTTCAAGAATGTCTTGCTAATGTAGTTTCATTTAGTAGGGGACATTAAAAGTTAATACAGAAAAAAATAAAGTATATGACAAGCTAAAAAAAAAAAAAAAAAAAAAAAGAATAATAAAAAAATTAAAATATAACAAAAAAAAAAAACTGAAAATTATAAATAGCTAACAACAAAAATATTCATGTATGACTATAACCATATTTTGTTTTAATATATCTGGGTAACAGAGTCCACTCTGTTGCATACATTCAAGCCATGTCTCTGGCTTGGAGATACCTTTCCCTCTATCCAGTCTCAAAGGTCCTGAAAAGAGTCATGGGTGCTGTCTTTTCTTCTCTCTCTCTCTGACCATTCATGGAGGCCCTGAAAAGGATCATGGGTTCGACTGTTCATTCCTTCCCTATTTCTAAATAGTCTTAGAGGACTTGAAAAGAGCCAGCACAACCAAGTAAAAATTAAAATAAGATGATATTAAAGTATATCTGTGTGTATCTGGTTTAAAATAGGTACACTATCTCTAACTAAAGATATTAGCACCAAGGACACCTGAAATTAAAACATTGCTTCAAAAAGGACTACATGATGAGTATGAAACCTATCATAGGGTTTGCAGGGCTAACCCTTGCTTTAGCAGGTAAAATGACCTTAAAACACGGATGTTGTTGATACTGATGTTATACTAATCTAACCATTATCAAGCTGAAGTAAGATTGCCTTCTTCTAATATTAGAACTTACATCTGTTGTGAAATAACACAGAAACTGATTGATTTTGTGTGTTTATATATGAATACACACACACAAATGAAATGTTTCAGTTAGTTTAAATACCATAGAAAAATACTACAGGTTTCCTTTATTCCCTCCTAACTAGATACACACCTGTATATATTCCCTCCTTACTAGATATGAACCTGTACGACAAAAAATTCCACGTACCCTATCTTCATTTATTTGCCTTGGTATACTTTCCCTGTTTTAGTTCTCATTTATATGAATTAATTCATCATAACCCAGGTGAGCATTTATTCAGAATTACTGCCCTCCAAGATGGGGTGAAGAACAATGTCTCATACACTACATATTTGACATAGTTTCTATGGCTGGATATGCTTGCTTCATAACACCAACCACTTTACAGATTACTGAGTGAATTCTATCGTGGCACCAGCACTGATACTTTACAAAGTATACTGTGTGTATTTTACCATGGTACCAGCATTGCAACTTTGCAGAGTGCACTGGGCAAATTTTATCATGGCACCAGACTACAATTTTACGGAGAGTAGTAGATGAATTTTATCATGGAATCAGCACTACCAAGAGTGTACTGAATGAATTATATTGTGGCATCAACCCTAGGGAGGTTGCCATGTCCTTGAAAGGAATTGCTTAAAATTTCAAAACTTTACACATTAAATCTAAAGTGAAACCTATATACCAGGTCAAGTCTGTTTACCATCAAACTTTATTAATTAGTCTAGTCTTCTGAGTATAGATTTATGACATACACAATTTTATTTATATCAAAAATCTCTATACATCTATTATAGTTAATTAAATTGACAGAACAGGTGTTTTCATCACTAGATGCTATATCCTAACCAGTCAGTCATATAATAATGGTTGAGTAGTTGTGAAGGCATGTGGTTTAGTAGTTAGTGTATTGGGCTCACGACTAAGGTCATGAGTTTGATTCCTGGACTAGGTGCCATGTTGTGTCCTAGAGCTAGATCTTTTATTTTATGTTACTCCAGTCTACTCAGCTAGCAAAAATGAGTTGTGATGACACTAGTGCCAAGCTGAGTTGGCCTTTGCTTTTGCCTTGGACATCATCAGTGGTGTTGAGAGGGAGACATGCATGCATGCATAACTGTTAGTCTTTGATACAGCCCTCTGCATGGGCGTATGCTTCAGTGAGGTAAATCCATGTTCAGTTAGTCATAGGTACAAAACTTATGGCCAGCCAAGAACAATGAGGCTTCTTACTCATATGATGGAACTTTAAAACAAATTGAATAATATAACTTTAAACGAGACCCAAACAGTGCTAGTAGATTTGAACTTTCATGTGTATGTGCCTATATGTATTGAAAGAAAAAGACACACACAGGTTGGTTTGATAAGCACTAAACATGCACTGAATTAAGGACTCATATATTAACTTTATACATTCTATGGAGTTAGTATAATATTTGTTATTAATGATGAGTGTTTACTTTGAAGTTTCACTGACCAATAATATTGGCTTATCAAAACAGTCAGAGAAACTTTGAAGTAAACAGTTATCATTATTAACAATTATTTTATATCTATACAAGATACATATAAACACACACACTCCTTCTCTCTCTCTCTCTCTCTCTCTCTCTCTCTCTCGAGAGAGAGAGAGAGAGAGAGAGAGAGAGAGAGAGAGAGAGAAAGAAGGAGTGAGTGAAGGAGTGTGTTTTCAGTCATTTTACATAGCTTTTATGCATCTTTTAATACTCTAATTAGGTACACAACAATTTGCTAGAGAAATATCAAGAACAATAACAATTTTCCATGATAAGTAAAGAAAGTGGCAATGGGGTGGGCCGGGATAGAAAAAAATCCGAACTGGAAGTAGAAGCTGAGAATGAAGATAATACAATATATGTACCACCATTTGAGATTGCTGTGAGAAAGTTATAATCTTGAACTATGCAGATATAACAAAAGGAGGTAACAACAACAACAAAAGAAGAGGAAGAAAGTTTGATTCTGATACATATGTGAGAAATGTTAAAAGTACATCTCAGTGAGACAGGCAGCTACATGTGCAAGACTGGAATGTCTGCTGAAGTGAGAGAGAAAAATGTCTATTAGAACAGATGAACATTGGTCAGAAGAGATAAGTGAAACAAACTGGAATTTTAAGGGATTACCATCATCAAGAGGTTTGAAAAAAATAAAAAAAAACAAAAAAATTTAGAAAAAGAAAATATAACAAAAAAAGTATATTCTTTAAAATTTAGTAATTTGTGTGAAACAGTTAGGGAACGTTAACACTTTTAATACCAAACTGCCAAACATGCTCCTTGATTAGTGTTTATATACAGGGTGTCCCAAAAATATATACACTCTTTAATCAGAATGCTGTTGAAATGTGTATACATTTTTGGGACACCCTGTATAGATATAAAAACATATCACAATTTAATGTAAGAACCTTTGTTAAGTTATGTTCCAAATATTGGCTTAATAATGAGAATGTTATATTAGTAAATCCTTTCATATTAAATTATAGGCAGTGTCTTTTATTAGAAATATGACAACAAAAGGATTAAGAGAATACCATCATCAAAACTGGGGCCCCTATCATTAAAATGCCTGCTGAATATACATACGGGAGGGCTGTAAATTTCATTCTATTTTCCCCCACATAGCGATGGAAACATCTGGCATCCTGGGACCCTAGATCCTTGCTAGAAAAGTATTCAACGTTCTGATTGCATTGGGGGAAGGAGAATATGAAGCAAAATCAGTTGGGCTGAGTGATACAGTGGTTTTATATATATATATAGATATATGTGAAAATAAACATAAAAACAATCTTCCCCTCACTCCCCAGATAGGGAAAACAAAAAAAAACAAAGATACTGTTGACAAGAATTATCAATAATACACACAAAGTGGATTGATTTCATAAAGAAAGCAACAAAAAAACCAAAAAAAAAACCGATCCTGACTATAATGTAAAGTCCTCCCTTGTGCAGTGGTAATGATGGTGGTGGTAATTATAAGGACAATTGGTTTAATACTTAGGAAACTGTTTAAATAACACTTGAACATGAAAACTGAGGTGAGCGCTTTGTCAAGTGGCTTCAATTGGCTGCTTGAAATCAATAAATAATACAACAGTGTTAGCCAGATTTCAACAACAAATCCTCTTTCATATTGTTTCCACTTGTAACCCTTTCCTTACAATGATATTTCAAATGATTTGCCTATGATTTTCAAATAATTTTGAAAATTATCAAAAAAATGCAGGGATTTAGTAATATAACAAACTTTTTCATTATCAATCTGATGTTTAGAATATAACAAATGTTCTTAAAATTATGAAGGAAGGTTTTAAGATAACTAAAAACTTTGAAACAAACAGTTTTGTATTGTAGAACCATGTATAGTTTTAGGTGGTTTGGTAATGGAAGGGTTAAGAAAGGATATCATGGTTTGGGGGTGACTGAAGATTGCTTTCCTCGAGAAGATCAGAAGGAGGGCATTTTGCCTGAGAAAGGAACCCTGTGAGGTGGAATGAAATGGCTGATGCCACAGGGGTTATCATTAGCTGCTCTCCACTGCAATGTTTTTGCCAACTTGTGTATTGTAGCATAGAAGTAACATCCAGCCAAGGGTGTAGTGTTTGCTCTGCTTCCCAATTCTTTTTATTTGCTCCTTACCCACTATTCTCACCTCCTCTTTGTAAAAATGTACGAATGATATATATATATATATATATATATATATATATGAAACGTTGAATCAATAAAATTATTTTCACAATTATTAAAAATGATTTCAAGTGCTTCTAAAATGATGAAAAGAAAGTTTTACTCCAGCAGGATTTGAATCATAAAACTAAAGAAAAACACACACACACACACACACACATATATATATACATACATACACATATATTTTTTTTTTTTTTCCTCCCCAATTCCAACCCGCCTGTCCCTTCAATCTATCTTATTTCTCATTTTTTCTTTTGATGAAGGACTAGCGTCCGAAACGTTAAGACCTTCCTGCTATTTCAAGCGTTAACCTAATATATTCCTTCCATATACTGTACCGATTGTGTTGTTATTTCTGTTTACCATTTATATATATTCACATGCACATACGAGGATCGGCTGAAAGGTTCGTAGGCTGACTATAAAGGATTGATGTTAGGGCTGTGAAATCTTGCATGCATTAATTTCAACTCTTCTTGTTAATAACTGCACCATTTCTTTCCATGGACTATGTTGAAAAATAAACCTCATTTGATCATTCCATGAGAGTATCATGGTCAGCCTATCAACTTTTCGGCCGACTGTTGAATGTACTCACACATGTATATGTGCATACACATCATCATCACCGTTTTACGTCTGTTCTTCCATGCTAGCATGGGTTAGACGAGTTGTCCTGTTGTGGGCAGTGTCTGGTCGGCTGACCATGCCTTGCTCATACAGGAACTGATTTTGGCTTGATTTCTACAGCTGGATGCCCTTCCTAACACGAACCTCATTTACAGTGAGTGCTGGGGGCTTTTTTCTGTGGCGCCTACACGACCACTTTGCAGTGGGAGGGTGTGGGGGCATATTGTCTATATGCTTCAGCTTGTACCCATGGAAGGTCGGGTACTCTGTATTACTGCGTGACGCCAGAGGTCACGGTCGTGTGTCATCGCCTTTGAGAGGTGTAATTGGGTAAGGTCGGCTTTTATCACCTCATTCCAGGTCTTCTTGGGTCTCCTCACTCCACGGTTTCCATTGACTTCTAGTGCTCTGTACCTTTTTATGCAGCTGTCATCCTTCATACGCATCACATGTCCATACCAACGCAACCGCCTCTCCTGCACACAGCATTTGATTCCTCTTATGCTCAGTCTCTCTCTCAACTCATTTATGCTTTGTCGGTCGCGTATATTACTATTACACATCCATCGGAGCATGCAGGCTTCGTTTCTCTCTAATCTACATAAGTCTTCCACCTTCAGCGCCCAGGTCTCACTACCATGTAACATTGCTGTTCGTATACACGCATCATACAGTCTGCCTTTCATTTTGAGGGAAAAGCCTTTTGCAGCTAGCAGTGGTAGTAGTTCCCTGAACTTCTTCCATCCCGTTCTTACATAGTTATTGTACTTTCTGAACACCGACCTCTGATGCTAATTCGGTCACCTAGGTAGCAGAAGCTGTCTACTGTTTCTACAGAGCCCTCCCAGAGATTGGTGGTACTTGTTTCCTGTGGCTGTTTGCTGCTTGCTGTCCCAGCACAGCTGCTACATGTGAAGCCTACATTCTTAATTAAGCTTCCTGAGATCCCGCTACATCTCTTGTGTACCCATTGTTTGCATCTGGGGCAGAGAATGGAGTTCCTACCTACACCTTTCCTACATACTGAGCAAGGCCATTTCCCTGAAGGGATCTGGGTTCTGTTTTCTCATCTACTTACAAGGACCTTAGTCTTTGTCATGTTGACTTTGAGACCCTTTCTTTCTAGTCCCTGCTTCCAAGTTTGGAATTTCTTCTCTAGTTCTACCATAGATTCAGCTATAAGTGCGAGGTCATCAGCATACAGGAGTTCCCATGGGCATCCAGTCTTAAACTCCTCCGTTATTGCCTACAGGACTATGATGAACAGGAGAGGGCTAAGAACAGAGCCCTGGTGGACACCAACCTGTACGCTAAATTCCTCACTATACTCATTGCTAATCCTAACTTTGCTGACTGCTTCCCTATACATGGCTTGTACAGCTTTCACAAGCCATTCATATACTCCTAGTTTTCTAAGAGCCCACCAGATTATAGCACGTGGAACTCTGTCAAAGGCTTTCTCGAGATCGACGAATGCCAGGTAGAGTGACTTACTTTTAGCTAGGTACTTTTCCTGTAACTGCCTTACAAAGAAGAGGGTATCAGTGGTGCCTCTTCCTGGTACAAACCCAAATTGCATCTCATCTAGTTTCACCCGGTCCCTAATCAACTGTGCTATAACTCTTTCTGTTACTTTCATGACCTGGTCCATCAGCTTTATACCTCTATAGTTTCCGCTATCTAGTTCATCACCTTTACCTTTGTAGGAACTCCCAGTACTCTTCTACATTGAATGTCTCTATCTGTCGTAGGCGTTGAGTAAAATATCTTTAAATCTGTTACTGGCTAAGGGGTCTTTCAGCTTCCAGATCTTTCTTCTCCAGGTTGGCCTGTTTCCAGGTTCGTCTAGTTCTGACCGTGAGGTCGCTGACAACTAAGCTATGTTGGGAGGTACATTCCTCACTAGGGAAGGCTTTTGTGTTTGCGACCGTCCATCTGTCACGTCCTCTAATGAGGATAAAATCTATGACTAGAATGCTCCCCTGATCTATAGGTGATCAGTTGGTTGTCGGGTTTTTTGAAGTTTGTGTTACATATCGACATGTCATTGGCGTCGCAGAATTCTAGCAGTCTGAATCCTTCTTCATTTCTTGTGCCAACCCCATGGCCTCCATGGACTCTATTGAAGCCGTCACAGTGTTTACCTACGTGTCAGTTAAAATCTCCTGCGATGATGAGGAAGTCATTGTCGTTTGTTAGAACAGTAGTGTGCATTAGGGACTCGTAAAACCTATCCTTAAGTTCGTCTGGCAACACCGATTGGGGTGCGTAAGCTGATATTATTGTGGTAATTGTTTTATTCAGGACTAGTCTGTGTTTAATGATTCTTGCATTTACCCTGTACACTGAGATTACTTTAGCATGGGTTTAGACGGAAATTGTGCCACGTGAGGTAAGATTGGTTGTCTTGCTCGTATAGGACTGTCTGGTGGGTTTTCTATGGCTGGATGCCCTTCCTAACACCAACCACGTTTACAGTGTGGGCTGGGAGGTTTTTACTGTTACCTACACGGCCACATTACAGCGTGGACTGTGTGTTTTTTTGTCGTGACACCTACACGACCTCATTTATTTAGGGCTGGATGTTGTGGCACCAACATAACTTTACAGAGAAAGGGGTGGGGGTAGTGGGATGGGGGTGTATTTTTGGTTAGGACTGTATTAGGACTGTAGGTTTCGCTTTGTACTTAGGCAAGGCGGGTCTTCTGTATTACTGCGTAGCACCAAAGATGACATTGTCTTGGAGAGGTGTAAGTGTGTAAGGTCGGAATTTATCAAATCGTCCCAGGTTTTTACTGGGTCTGCCTACTCCGTAGCTTCCATCTATTTTGATTGCCCTGCACTTTTTTTTATACAGCTGTCGTCTTTCATGCGCATCACGTTGACCGTACCAACGTAGTCTTCTCTGAATTTAGACTTCATTTTGTTATTTGGACCATTTTGTTACTCCACCTCCAATGAAAGACATTGCCAATGATTTTCAAATAAATTTGAAAATAATCGAGATTTTGGAAGAATTTAACTAACTTTCTCATAATTTTGCTGGTGTTTGGAACATAAAAGATTTTAGATAAAATTAAGCAGGAAGATTTTAGATAAATATAAACACTTTAAAACAAACAGCTTAGTATGGTAGGACAAGGGATAGTTTGGTATATAAAAAAAAAGTTAACCCTTTTCTGACTATATTTAGAATGAAACACATTATCCTTGTTTAACTGATCTTTAAAATAGATAAGAATTTGGAAGGGTTTAATAAAATAACTAACTCCATTATTAAGCTGGCGTTTTGAACATAAAGATTCTTAGATAAAATTATGATGGAAAGGTTTTAGATAAATATAAATACTGTAAAATAGTCTTTGTATTGTAGAATCAGGGGCAGTTTCCAGCAGTTTGGTATATATTGCTGATATTTGTCGAACTACTAAGGTGCTGGCATATATATATATATTGTTTATAAAGGACATAACAAACAAATATCAGTGTTTTATTTTCATTATGGAGATGCACATTCACATACACACACACACACACAATGGGCTTCCTCGTAGTTTCCATCTACAAAATTCAATCTCGAGGTATTGGTTGACCCAAGACTTACCAGCAGAAAACACTCAATGTGCCACAAAGTGGAAATGAACTCAGAACCATATGGTTGTAAAGCAAACGTTTTAACCATCAAATATCCCTGTTAAAGCAGACATTATAAATTTGTCTGAGGAGCTCCAATTAGAGTAATATGATTATGTGACACTCATGCTCCTCTCAAGAGCATTGGTAACAACAATAAAGACTACATCTTAAACACAAAACTTAAAGCTTCTCTATTGCAATTGATAATAAAAAGTAAGAAAAAAACTGAAGAAAAATACTAAGTTGAACCAAACCAAGCAGACAGACCTATCACTTATACTTCTTTTTAACCCTTTAGCATTTACATTACTCTATATATACTATTATATTTTCACAGTAATAGCTTTATCTTACATAATATTGAATCTATGAGATTTTGAGAACAATACTTTAACATCATTAGGAGTGGCCAGTTAAGGCTGGTTTGAACATAAAGAGGCGAGAGGATTCTGGCTGGTTGTGACTGGTTTGAACAGAAAAAAGAGAGAATTCTGGTCGGATATGGCCAGTTTAAATGCTAAAGGGTTAAACACTATTAAAGTATTCAAGTTTAAACCATGAACTAAAATCTCATTACATGACAGATAATATTAAATTTCATGAGTGATATTTCTTTCACTAACCCTTTTATAATTCTTGATTATATTGATAGCTAAAACACAAAGATGACCCCACCCCCACAAAAAGAAAAAGAAAACACTTTGTACAAAATTGACTTGCTTTAATACTCTCTACCTAAAACAAATGAGTATAGTAATCCTTTTAATAGTAAACCACCAGAAACTGTACCTGATTCTATGATACTAAGCTGTTTAATTTAAAGTGTTTATATTTATCTCAAAACATATAATAATTCTGTAGAAAAAGATATGTTCCAAATGCCAGCATTTTTAGCATTTAACCCTCCGTCATTTAGACCGGCCATATCCAGCTAGAATTCTCTCACCTCTTTCTGTTCATACCGGCTGTAACCGATTGCTCATACTGATGTTAAGGTATTGTTCTTAAAATAGATAATATCAAAATCTTATAGTTTCGATATTATGTGAGATAAAGCCTTGACCGTGAAAATACAATAGCAAATATAGAGTAATGTGACTGTTAAAAGGTTAAACAACAAGAAAGTTAGTTATAAGTATCTACTTCCAAATTCTTGATTATTTAAAACACACAGGCAGTGTCTTTCATTAGTAATGTGGTAACTGCAAGGGTTAATGTTGGTCAATACAATATAGATAACAACTAGAGCCCAATAGATATTTTACAGTTAAAATATAATGGGCCTCATATGTCATAGTTGCTTGCTTTTACTCCTGTCTTTAGATCCTGAAAGAACAAACATGAGATATCTGTGTCAATGGCTATTCCAGACTTCCTCACACATCAACACACAATTACCTCTTTACTGCATTTTAATTGTGCTGGTTACTTGCCTTTTAATTACCTAAGATCAATCTGTTATTGAATAGCCATGCAACTACTTAATTTAAAGGTTGATAGACTTTGTTATCCACTAATTAGTAGCAATATTTATATCTAGATACTCAGTGTTAAACATAGTTTTATGTATGATTTTACATGCTTGTTAGGTGACAAAGTCAGAAGCTTATCCTGATTTCATGCTTGTTAGGTGACTGAAAGTACAAGCACCATCATGACAGGTGCTCAGAGGGCAGTTGTTCAGAGACCAATGCAAATATATGTACACTGTGGTTGTGTATGTAGGAAACCCAGAACACTGCTTTGCTCAAGGAGGAGAGGGGAGCTATGATATTATTAAAATGGGCCTGTTTCCCGGATGAGATGCCAGTACATTGTAGGGTTGAACCCTAGCTTCTGCTATTATTCATTTTCACCTGAGTAAACTTGAGCAACTTAAAATTCCCAGTCTGGAAATCAAATATGACCTTAATCTTGTAAATGCGACACACTAACAACTAGGCCATGTTTAACGATTAAAACTTCATTGCTCTGCTACAACACTTACAATAAAATCACATTAACATCAACCACAGTCTTCCTTATTTTCATAACTGTTCAATGGATTATAGCATCTTACTCATTCTAACCTTTTTAGTACCATATCTCTCATGAAAATAATCAAGAATTTGGAAAAATTTAGAAAAATAAGAAAATTTGTTGTTATTAAGCTGATATTTGGAATATAAAATTATGATGGAAGATTTTTAGATAAAACAATTTTACATTGTAGAATCATGGGGAGTTGGTATCAAAAGGATGAACTAGAGGAAGACAAACCATTTTGTCTTGTGAAAGCCTATTTTGTCTCATGAAATAAATCTAGGTCACTTATTTAATGTGAATCAATCAAACTCTAAACCAGTCATAGGCACCCTGTGGCCCGCAGCCTGCAAAGCTTTCTGAAGGGGTCACCTAAGTGAAATCTTTCTGATTTTTTTTACCCCAACTTTTCAATCGTAATTTATCTTTCTATCAGTTTTACTATCAAGGAAAACAACGTGTACGATATTCTGAAGAAACAAATCAAAACAACCTGAGTTACTGCCGTTTTTTTTAATGTGGGCACGAATGTAAATTAGCGCTTGTAGCCCACCTGATGATGAGCCATATCTAATGCGGCCCACTTCTCGAAAAAGGTTGCTCATGCCTGCTCTAAACATAGACCCTCTTATAATTCATGAGTTAGCATTAGGAAACACATTCAATTGTAAAAATTAAAAAGTTTTGTTTTATTGGTCTCAATCATGACTGCTGTTTATTCTATAAAGTGTTTATATTTATCTAATATCGTTCATTGTATTTTTATAAGCTTGATAATGAGAAAACTAGTTATTTAATCCCTCCAAATTCTTGCTCATTTTCAAAATGATTTTAAAATTATAAACATTAGAAGTATGGCAATGGAAGATTTAAGGAGAACAAGTCTTAACTTGGCATAATACAAACATTTATAAGGAAGGAACAGTCTAGTGTACTGACACCAATATATTACTGCTACTGAATAAAGCATTCCAGTATTTAATGTATGTGTATGAACTTTCACAACAGTACATGGTATCATGATGTTTACTTGACTAAAAAAGCATGGGAATACTCCATGCAATGGATGTTGGGAGCAAATGTCTCAAACATGAACATTATTATATTTCTAATGAAAGAAACTGCTGATAATTTTCAAATAATTTTAAAAATATATTGTGTAGGGATTTTGTAATATAACTTTCTCATTACTTATTTAGTGCTTAGAACATAACTTAAGTAAAAATTCTTACATGATTGAAGGGTTTTAATATAAACACTTTAAAACTTGTGTTATAGAATCAGGGCAGTTTCATGCAGTTTGGTATCAAAAGAGTTAATTTAACCCTTTAGGATTTACATTACTCTATATATATTATTATATTTTCACAGTAAAGTTTTTACCTCACATAATATTGCATCTATGAGATTTTGATATTATTTATGTTAAGAACAATACCTTAACTACAGCCAGTTTGAACAGAAAGAGGTGAGAGAATTCTGGCTGGGTACAGCCAGTTTAAATACTAAAAGGTTAAGGAGAAAATTTTTCTTAATTTAAAATAATAAGAGTTGGTGTAGGGGAAGAACAGTTTAGTGAAGTGGCACCAATATATTACTGTTACTTATTGAGTCATAGACAATCTGAAGAGACCCGGAAAGCATTCCATTTATTTCAGTTAACTTGCTGCTGCACTCGGGCTTTCATTATTGATAAAGTCTACAAAGCCAAAGAGATTGTATTTCTATTGGAGAAAAAAAGGAAAAAAGTGGTGGAGAGAGAGATAGAGAGGCGGGGAGAGAATGAAGGAGAGTAGTCAATTTGCATAATATTTACAGTTCACAAACAGAAATCACTTGAAACTATTGATCAGAAATATAAAGAGATGCGTAAGGTTGTTCATTACAAAGTTATGCCTACAATAAATAAAGCCAATCTCTGAAATTATTTGGAACTATTTAAATTTCTTTAGCAAAAGAAAAAAAAATTCAATTTAACCATGGCATGAAATCTATTTTATTTCCTCAAACATATCTCAGAGTGAGTCACCAACCACACTTCAAAAAGCATGCCATATTTCTTTCCATAGAATTTAAGAATTCTTCATGCTAAATAAGGGGTTTGGTTACTTGCCCATAAAGAAATAAAGCAAACAAAACTAGTTTGTATAATAGCAGAATAAAAATTGAACTATTCCAAACCCTAGTTGAACCAATTCTATTGTATGGAGCTGAAACATTGGGCATTAATGGATGACCTACAAAAGCGATTGGATGGACATAAACCAGACTCCTTTGCAGAGCACAAAATAAACAATGGAGAGATGTGTCACCCTACAACAAATATACAAAAAGCTGAAGTCAATATTCAAGTAAACTCACTTTCCTAGATGTCATTGCACACAACTCAGGAATTGCCAACAATGATCTTGGAGTTGCAATGAATGATTGAGAGGTGTGGAAGTCGATCGTAATGTGAATCCCAACTGATTGAGATTGGTTGTTCAACCATGGTGAAGGATGATGATGATTATAGTAATTTACTTGGAATGGACCTCTATCAGTTTTGACTGTGACTGTTACAATTGTTTGATCAACAGAACAGCCTGCTTGTGAAATTAATGTGTAAATGAGATTGAACAGGACACAATGAGTGACAAAGCTAGCCCTTTGAATTACAAGTACAGCCCATCTGATAGGCTTTCAAATAGTTTCCATCCATCCAATTTTACTCACCAGGCTTGGGTTGACTTGAGACTGTGGTAAATGTGACTTGCTCAAATGCCACACAGTGGGATTGAACCCAGGACCTAATGACTGCTAAGCAAACTACTTGGCTATCTGGCCATGCTGTGTCCACAGAAATTTACTTGGTATCTGACTAAAAAGTAAATAAACAAACATAGGTTTGTAATATGTACTTGTATAGGTTGTCAGTGAGATGGTTACCAGTTAAAAAGATGCAAAATATATTATTTTGTGTAATGTCTCCAGCCTGGTCTTAGCTTTGATAGCTATCCCTACACAAGAGCTAAATAACTATAACATCTTATTAATAACAACAATGGTGAGTTAAGAGGGAAAAAAATTCATGAAAATACAATGGATGTAGTAAATCTTTATTGTGAATAGACGAGCTGGCAAGTTAATTAGCTACCTGCACATAGCTATATATACATATGTAGCTATACACCTCTACATCGACACACACAGCTATACTGTTACATTATATATATATATATATATATATATATATATATCCACAAACACAGCTTTACTCCCACACATCCTATTTATACATATACACAGCCTGTGCTCCCATATATCTATCTCAACACATACACACATACATATAGCCATACACCCATACATCAATGTTGAGAAGAGAGGAGGTGGCTACAGTGGTTCAAACATGTAATGCTGTCTGTCTATCAGTAGATGACATATGGTAGGTGTTGTGAGTTGGTGGAATGTCTCACACTAGCAGAAGACCAAGGAAAACTGGAATACAAATACTGAATATACTCATAAGTTGAATACCTCCTCCTGTTTATAATATTTCGGCTTTAGGCTTTGATCCATACATAAGTCACATGCTGCTTTTCATAGATACTATTTACTGCTGGTGCCACAATAAAATGCACCCAATCCACTAGTGGTAGGTGTTATGAACATGTGAGCAGGACATGGTCATCCAACCTGTGTAATTCCAATACATGACAACTCATCCAAACCATGCATGTATATATACACACACACATTATATATATATATGTATGTATATCATCATCATCACTGTTCAACATCCATTTTTCCATGCTGGCATGGGTTAGACAAGTTATCCTGTTGTGAGCAATACCAGGTCAGGTGACTATGTCTTGCTCAATATATATATATATATATATATAGGAGGGGTGTTTGTTACCATTTCTGTGTTCAGTATTATGAATGTTGTATTAAAAAAAAAAACAATTTAATCATTCAATAAATATAGATCAGATTGAAATAGGTATTGATAGTGGTTGATATAATTGCCTACAACTGCTGAAGGTGGTGCTGCTGCATGGCCACAGACCAATAATTGAAACTAGTAAATAAGAATATATGTTTTACAGAGAGAGGGAGAGAGAGAGCTGCATGCATGTAATTTCAACAGCTAAATGTATTGATTAAATTGTTGCCCTAGTTGCCATGTAATGTTGACAAAAATACACCATCATATAATATTTTGTCTCACCATTAAAATGGGTGAACTATGTTTCATAGACACTCATATCTAGTGAGGGGGAGAGAGAGAGAGTGAGAAAGAGAGTAGTGAATAAACTTTACGCTTCAGTTCTACTTTAATTTGTATCAAGGCTTTTTCTTTGTATTAATTGAAAAGGTGAGTTTCTAAGGATTGAGAAAAAATGGTAACTGGTTTCAATATATCTTGAAATGACAATATTAGCTGGACTTCTGTACATTTTAACATTTCTACAATAACCAGGTTACACACACACACACACACACATACATACAAGTTTATTGTAGACTTATCCATGTGCAAGCTGGAGAGAAATGAAGCAAGCATGCTTCAATGGATGTGCAATGTTAATGTAAGAGAAAGACAGAGCTTGGATGAACTAAATGAAAAACTAGGTATGAGGAATCAAAAGTAGTGTGCAAGAGAGAAGATTGCATTGGTATGGACATGTGATATGTGATACACATGGTTGGTGATTGCTCAGTAAAGAAGTCTCAGTGGAAATAAACTGCAGAGAAGGAAGGTCAATGAAAACTTGAGCAGAGGTGGTGAGAGATCTCAAATCTCTGAAACTCACAGTGGAGATGATAAACGATTGCTATATATGGAGAAATGCTGTGCTGAAGAGAACCAATCCAACCCATGCAAGTGTGGAAAAATGGACGTAAAAATTATGACATATACAGGGGGGGGGGGGGGGGGGGAAATCAAAAAGTTCGCGGAATTTTATCATAGTAAGAAAAAAAATAGATTAAAACAATATTAAACATGTCAGAACATTGTCACTGGGTTTTTACCTTGCTATTAGTCATTTGCAGTCAGTTATGCGTGGACTATTGTACAGTACTGACACTCTTTAAAAAACCTCTTTTTGGAACAATGGAAAATAGTTATTTTGAGATAAGATCGAATATCAAGTTTCTGGTGAAACTCAAATGGAAAGGGACACAGATTATGGAGTTTTTAGTTAAAGTTTACAGTACTAGTGCTCCAAAGAAAACTGCTGTCTACAAGTGGATTCAGCGATTCAAACAAGGGAGAAACGACTTTGAAGACGACCATCACAGTGGAAGACTAGGAACATAAAAAAATGACAAAAACGTTGAGGCTGCTCAGACTTTAATTGAAGAAGATCGAAGAATAACAGTTAATCAGTTAGCTAAGTTCCTAGACATTTCATATGGTTTGGCAAATTCAATTCTGCATGATAATTTGGGACTAAGCAAGCTTTCAGCGCGATGGGTCCCAAAAGCGTTGCGCCCTGATCAGCTGATTCTTTGACGATATTAAACAAAATTGAAGTTGATGAAGAGCATTTCCTGACCAGAATCATCACCGGAGATGGAACCTGGATCTACCAGTATGATGCTGAATCCAAACAGCAGTCAAAACAGTGGCTTCCACGTGGATCATTGGGGCCAATCAAGTTCAAATCTCAAAAGTCGGATCAAAAAGTGATGGCCACCATTTTCTGGGATTCAGATGGGGTGATACTAATAGATTATCTTGAAGGTCAAAGAACTGTGACAGGAGCTTACTATGCAAATGTTTTAAGGGAGCTGAAAGAGGCTTTAGTCAAGAAATGAAAAGCGAAACTTCATGGTGGGATCTCGTTTCACCATGACAATCCACCAGCGCATTCTGCGTGGGTTGCAAAAGAAGTTCTTCGAGAATTTCGATGGGAAGTGCTTCCTCACCCGCCTTATAGTCCAGATTTAGCCCCATCAGACTTTTTCCTCTTTCCAAAACTCAAAGAAATGCTAAAAGGAACCCGTTTTAGTGGTGTTGAAGAAGCTAAAAACACTGCCAACACATGGCTTCGAACAAGGCCTTCAACTTTCTTTAGAGACGGCTTACGAAGCTGGAAGCATCGCCTTGTCAAGTGTATTGACCTGGATAGCAACTATGTAGAAAAATAAATTGATGGTAAATCATATTTTTTGAAAAATAGAATATTTTCTGAAAAATTCCGCGAACTTTTTGATCCCCCCTCGTATATATCATCATCATTTCATTTTACGTCCGCTTTTCCCTGCTTGCAAGGGTGGGACGGGAACTGATTCTGGCTTGATTTCTACAGATGGATGCCCTTCCTAACACCAACCTCATTTACAGTGAGTGCTGGGTGCTTTTTGCCGTGGCACCTACACGCCCACTTTGCAGTGGAATGATAGGGACCCCGGTCCCTATCATCTTATTTCTACAGCTGAGTAAACTAGAGCAATGTGTAATAAAGTGTCTTGCTCAAGGAAACAACACATCACCCGGTCTGAGAATTGAACTCACAACCTTTCGATTGCAAGGCCAATGCTCTAACCACTAAGCCATGTGCCTATATATATATATATATATATATATATATATATATATATATATATATATATATATATATATATATATATATATATATATATATATATATATATATATATATATATATATATATGTGTGAGTGTACATTTAAACATGGATACATACATGTGTCCACAGTGTAATGTGGTTTGGGATTAGGAAAGGCACTTAGCTGTAGAAACTAAGCCAAAATATAGATCTGAAAGAGCAAGATGTAGTCACCTGATTCGACTTGTCTCATAACGAGACAACCTACCTAACCCATGCAAACATGGAGTAACTGATGTTGGACAATGATGATGTCTATTGTAGGTTTATCTAATCAATATCATCTACATAACTCATGCAAGCATGGAAAAATGGATGTAAAAACAATGATGATGGTGATATATAATACACCCTATAAGGTGGTTGGTGATTGGAATGGCATCCACTTGTAGAAAACTTGCCAAACAAAGGGTGGAGAGAACTCTTCAGCTGTATGAAAGATATGACAACTTCCCCAGTGCTGGTGCTGCAATAAGGTGTACCTGGTGCACTCATTATAGTTTGGCAACATATATAAGCAAGATTCAGGTCTACAGTTCTTCTGAGAAGTCATTAAATTCAACTAAATACTGAATTGGTCTGTGAAAACCCATCCAACTCTTTCTAACAGGGAAAACGGATGTTAAATGATGATTATGATGATACGTACAGATGTATGTATGTGTTCAAATATGGATTCATTTGAGAATTTGCATGTACTGGATTTTTAAGTCCCCACTGCACCCCACCCACCACCCAAAAAGAAGTTTTTAAAAACCATGCTAATGGAAAAATGGATGATGTGTGTGTGTATATATATATTGAAGAAACGTGAGTGTAAGGGAAGCTGAGCTAGAAAAACTCATTCAACACATGCAAAAAATGGGAGTATGATAATGATGATATATGCAAATGTTATTGATAGAATAGGTTTAAATCTTAATAAAATTTGCATACATATATATAGTGGTTGAGTAAAGCAAATTTGAAAGGTATGCATCCAAATGCAAATGACCATAATAATAGTTAATCAATATAAAAGATAGTTGAGAAAAACGGGTAAAGTACCCCTGGTGATGGAGTGAATAGAAGTGTCTGCAACTAAATTTTTCCATATTCAGAGGTTATTTTCTGAACTAAAATTTATAGTGATTGATTATGGTAATTTGTATTGGGACGCACACTTTTCAAATATCTATCTATACATATATAGATAGATAGATAGATAGATAGATGAGTACATTTTTTTTAATAGACTTCTACCACAAACAAAAGACTTCAAAAACAAGTAAAATTTTTGAAGTGAGCTAAATGGTAAATTGTGAATTTTACAAAATATTTTGGAGTTGTACTTGTCTAGCAAGTGAGTAAAGCAATTATAGTGTGGAAGAACCATTTTAGTCTTAGCCACAGTGGTACTTATTTGGCAAGAGATTTGATCTGAAACTAAAGCATTTACAGCATGGTCATTTTGAAACAGGCAGAAAAAAACAAAAAAACAAAGTTAAATTTACCTTAGATTTATCATGTATATTTTTTTGTGTCAAAATGTTCCTCACACTGTTTGTAACCTGGTCACTGACATGGCACAGTTGCAGTGGAACAGTATCAGTGATCAATGACAAAAATGTTGACACCAAGAAATATATGATAAATCAAAGTGAGCTTAATAGTTTGTGAATGGCTAAACTAAAATGATTCTTTCAAAATAATATTTCATATCTCAAAGGTTACCATCCAGATCTAAAAGTTATTAATTACAGTAATTAAAAAAACAAACACCAAAAACAAATTACAAGAACTTTTAAATGAGATATACTCTACAACAAAAATAGTTCATTAAAAGAACTTGATTTTTTTTTTTTTTTAATCACAACATTGTAATAAAAGATATTTAAATGTTTAAAGTAACTATGTACTCATATGTACTTTTCTTTTTAGTTAAGAGAAAATATAACATCAAGAACAACAACAACATAAACATGAAAAATAATATTAATTCCGAAGTTCATGTTTAATTAACTGCCTCAGAAGGAGAAAAAATTGCATTTATGTAATTACATTTCATCAAATTTTCTATGGCGAAACTGAGAATGTAATGGTAAGTGAGCAAGGTTGTGTTCAAGTATTTCTCCAACAATTTCTTGTTTGAATTGATAAAATTACAAAAGGTTTTCTAATTAGCAAAGCAACCAGCCCACACTGTAAAGTGATTGTGTAGTTGCCATGACAAAAAGCACCCAGTACACACTGTAAAGTGGTTGTGTAACTGCCATGATAAAAAACACTCAGTACACACTGTAAATGTGGTTGGCATTGGTAAAAGGTATCCAGCTGTAGAAACCAAGTCAAAATCAGTTCTGTAAGAGCAAGACATGGTCATCTGATCTGGCTTGTCTCACAACAGGACAACTCATCTAACCCATGCTAGCATGGTAAAATGGATGTTAAAAACGGTGATAATGATGATGTATGAGTAGACCCCTGTACTGGGCATTTGTGGATCTGGAGAGAATCTTTCATGAGGTTCCCTACTCTTATTTAGTGAGCACTAGGGAAGCTTGGTGTGGACAAAAGGATCATGTGTGGAAGCAGGGTGTGAGTTAGCAGTGAGAATGATGATGAATTTGAAGTCCTCAGTCCACTTGTTTATTATTGTTCTGCAGGCTATGATGGGGGAGTTTGGAACAGGCATTGTGGGAGCTTATGTGTGCTGATCATCTGGCTCTTATAATTGAATTTGTGTAGAGTTGGAAGCAAAATTACAGACATGGAGGAGGAATCTGGACTTAAGGGGGTTGACAGTAAGCTAGGCAAAAACTAAGGCCTTGGTACATGGGAAGGATGATAGGAATCTGATTCCATCAAGTGAGTCACCTTGTTTATTATGATGAAGAGAAGCAGTAGTTCCATAAGGTGCACATGAAATGTAATAGAATTACAAACAGGTTGACAGAGAAGATAGACTGTGTGCAGCTGATGCCCAGAGGAAGTTCGCATACATTTTTTCAATTGCCCAGGAGATACTTAAGAGGTTATTGCCAGATTTTGTTGCCTGGATGATCTAGTCGGCAATATATAGAGAGTGGAGAATGCTCTAAAAGTGTGGTAGCTGGAGGTTCGGAGAACTAATGCCTCTGTTGACAATGCGGGGGGAGGGGAGTTTAGTTGCATGAATGTGAATGTGGAGCAGAAGCTTAATTTTGCATCTCTTCTCAGAAAAAAATAATATAGCTGCATGATAAGAGCTTGTGATTTAGTCCCCAACAATGTACTTCACTTCTATGAACCACTTCAAAAACACAGGAGTTCTAACAATAAAAGACACTTACCACTATGTTGCCAGAGCCCTCCGCAAAATGCAGACACACTCAGGTAAAATCCAATTTAAGAGATTATTTCTTGATATTGAAGGTTTATTAAGTCTAAATTTAAATAACATAGGCCCACATTTTGACTGCTGCTGAAAGAAACAGAAAATAAGGAAGGTAAAATATAGCTTATAGGAAAATGTACATACATCTTACAATTTATATGAAAATATAGATACATCTTACAATTTATATGAAAATATACATACATCTTACAATTTATATGAAAATATACATACATCTTACAATTTATATGAAAATATACATACATCTTATAGTTTATATGAAAATACACATACATTTTACAGTTTATATGAAAATATACATTCATCCTACAGTTTATATGAAAATATTCTATATATATTACAGTTTATATGAAAATATTCATACGTACATATAGTATATATAAAAATATTCTATACATATTATAATCTATATCAGTGGAAGAATTTAAGAGGTCCACACTAAAAAAAAAATAAGTAAATTGGGGGTCCACAGTAGTATTTTAGTAGTTCATAAGAAAGTATCTTCATCTTTAGAGAAAGAAAACAAAACAAAGCAATTGGGCATAGAATTCCCTAGGGAATTAGAAACCAAAAGAAATGATATATATGCATGCGCGTGCACACACACACACACACACACACACACAAAATATTTCCCCCTTTGGGGAACATACACACCTCAAATATATATTTGTATTATATATATAAGCAATGGTGTTGGTGGTGGAAATAAAATAGTGGTTAGTTCTACAGCCAATGTCTCTAGGGAAAATAATTTGGAGATGGAATTCTAGTACAGATTGGTCCTGTAACTCCTGGGAGAGGGCATTTCTTTAAACCTGGCAGAGCCCATCACCTCTACAGATCTGAATACAGCAGAATTCTTTCAGAGAAGGAAAGGCTGATAGATTGGAAGCGAGAAAGAGATATAGAGGAATAATCAACCCCAGTATTGAACTGGTACTTTTTTTTATCAACCTTGAAAGGATGAAGGGTAAAGTTAACCCCGGTGGGATTTGAACTCAACAATGCAGAGAGTCAGAAAAATACCCTAAAGTATTATCTAACATTCTAATAACTCACTCCACACACACATATATATATATATTTATATATAAAGTCCGCAACCTGAGACTGGGGAATACTCTGTGCATGAGAAGAAGCTATATACATGCACATAAACATCAATTTGATAATTCAAATGTTTATAGTATCTTTATGGATGGATAGATCAGTTTGAAAATCTGCAGTAAACTAAAGTAAAAACTTCAATTTTTAATGTGATGCAGTTATAGTGATGTTTTACACTATTCAAGAAGGTATTACTAATGTGGTTTTCTGTGGCACTGGATGTTAAGAGTTAAATGAATATAGAAGTAATTTATTTAGTACAATAAATAATCAAAACCTGAAAGAGTAATACACATGTTAAGATAATATTAAATCAAAATAACTGAAAAAGATTATTCCAACTGCTCATTTGAAATCCAAATGGGTCATTTTTAACCATAATAGAATCCCTGTAACTTACACTGGGTGTAACTACATTATCTCAACTGTAAAAATCTGCTTGCAGCAAGCACAGCATAATCATGGCCTAGAAAGCTAGCTCATAATAGAAGAAAAGAAACAAGACATATATACACAGTTTTAAAGATTTGACAGAATATAATGAATACTTTTAAGTCTAACACTACCCACCATACTTCTCTTGCTTTGAAATTATATACAATTTCTTTATGTAAAATGAGAAGACAAAGATGTAGAAGGGAGAAAGAGCTTCAAAGATATTTCCTGGTAACTTTGTGTAGATGTAATTAAACCATTTCATACCAACCAGTCTGAAACCACCCCCAGTTCTATGAAACTAAGCAGTTTATTTTAATGTGTTTGGATTTATCTAAAATCTTTCCATCATAATTCTTCATAAGAAAAAAGCCTTTCTTAAGTTATGCTCCAAACACTATCTTAATAATAAGAAAGTTATATTATTAAACCCCTTTCAAAATGATTTGATAATGATAGGCAGAGTCTTTCATAAGAATATGATAACAGAAGGGTTAATCTGAAAACGTGTATAAGTTACATCTAAATTATTCCAAAGAACTAAAATGTGATTCAATATTTATAGGGAATAAATATAAAAGTAATTAAAGTAAATTGAATATGACAAATACTGCTAAATATAGCTCTGAATATATTTTTATAACTTCAGTGTTTTCTTATCTAAATTTAGATATTTTAACAAAAAAGCATAAAATATAAATATAAGTTTCATAATTAGGCTTTCCCAGAATTTGAACATACTTTTTAATTAATGCTGCTAAAATGAACTAATAACCCAAGCTAACATGGAGAAATGGATGTTAAACGACGATGATGATGGTGAAGGAATGAATTGTCAAAGTTACACAAGCCAAACTTGGAGCATCTTTTCTAATTAACACTTTGATTGTCATATTTCTAATGAGACACTGCATATGATTTTAAAATAATTTGGAAAATAATCAATTTGGAGGGATTTAATAATTTAACTAACTTTCTCATTATTAAGTTCATGTTTGGAACATAATTTAAATGTGCTTATATGAAATTATGATTGAAGGTTTTTAAATAAATATGAATGCATTAACCCTTTAATAACACAGTTCTAACGAAAGACATTGCCTATGATTTAGAATAATTTTGAAAATAATCACGAGTTTGGAGTGGTTTAGTAATAATATTACTAACTTCCTCATTGTTACGTTTGTGTTCAGAATATAAGTTAACAAAGATTTTGATATAAAATTAAGAGGAGAGGTTTTTCGAAAAATATAAACACTTCAATGCAAACAGTTTTGTATTAGAGAAACAAGGAGTTTCATGTGGTTTGGTTATGTCTTACTAGAGAGAAATATGTGAAATGCTTTGTTAATCATTTTGAAATCAATCTGGCCAAAATCAGTTCTGGTTTTACGACCCATTTTATAGGGCTCCTATTTAAATTAAAATCTTCCAACATAATTTGAAATAAGAACCATCTTAATGAAATAACAATTTTTGTAAATGCTTCAAAATTCTTCATTTATTCATTAAAATAGAGTTTATTTCATCAGAAATATTGTCATAGAAAGGTAGAAATTCAAACAATAACATCAGATTGAAAATCTGAGCTGGTAAGAGACGATGAAATGATTAGAGTATTCTCACTTGTTGGCTTTAAAGATCCAAGAATTTCTATCTACTAATCTTATTGGAGTTTATTTCCCTTGTATGTCTTTAGGGAGCTTTTGTCTACTCCCTATATTAAATACATATGACTACAGTAATTTGTATTTTTTATGCAACTGTACAGAAGCTACTAAGTTTATGTTTATCTATTTTCAGCATTTCATTAATTATTAAAATATTGTACTGAGTTTAAGTCCTGGAATAGTACTGGCAACTACTCTGGTGTATTTTACATCCAGCCTAAGAGATATAGAAATCAATAGTATGATCAAGAATAGAATCTCCCTAGATACCCTTCAGTGGATAATAATAGATCCACAACTGATACCCATGTTCCAGCATTATTATCACTGTTTTTGTTACTATTTGGTACAAGAAGAATTGGTGCTGGAACTGAAATAAGGAGCATTTTAAGTTCAGTAATTGTTATATTACAAAAATGAAATGAATAGATAGGCCTTAACTACCACTACACACCTATGTCTACTTACTGATTAGTCAGAGAAAGGGTATATCTTCAAACCAGCAACCTAGTGTGAATACTTGCAAAGAAGGCATTCTGTTAAAAGAACCCAAGAGCTAGATTGGTGAGGAAGAAGAAGAAAAACTTTGTCTAAATGCTTACAACACTGTGGACTGTAAAGGCACCTAAGGGCCAGGTTATGGCATTAATCTGGATGACAGTCTATCATTATCATGTAATTCTACTAATTCCTCATTTTAAGTTACATGTAAAAAATTGCAGATTTTTTTTAAAAGGCTGTTAATTAAATCTAATTAAACATGCTAATGATGAAAAAAAAAACAAAAGACAACAAATTATCTTCTTTTCCTAAATTTGGAATCGAGAAAGTAAATGGAACCAGTTTCTGTTAAACATTCAATTTAATAACCATAAATTGTTGTTGGACAGCTTCCATGTTTCAAGCAGGTCTATTGCTTGAAAGTAACCAATTAACTGTTTAAGAGTGACCCACAGATTTACCATGCTTATTATATATTGTTTACATATGGCTCACACCATACACACTTATCTTAATTTACAGATTGTATCCACATACTGTATATTCCATCACACTATATATAATTTGTACTTAAACATCCCTACTAAACTAACAAAATACAAGCTTAAACTGGCCCAAAACCACACTACACCACAAAAAACCCTTAATACCAGATACCTTTCAATGGGGATCTTAATTTACACAGTATCAGAGGTATGATACAATCTATATAATTTTTCTTTATACAACCCTACTCAATAATAGAATATAAGCCGTAAAAACATCACACAAAATACAATTATTCAGTTAAATTAAAATTAAAACCACAACAGAAAAACCATTTGTACAAAAGACCTTTCAATAGGAATCTTAGTCTACACATTGCATGTTCTAAGTGCAGCGAAGCAGTTTCCACATGTTGGTTATAATAATACACTATCCAGCCAGTTTTGTGTGTTAGGAGTTGTTTCAGGTTTAAGATAGTATACCATATCCCTGTATGTCATAAGAAGTAACTAAAAGGGTTGATACCAAAAAGGACACCCAGCTCTAAAAATGTGCCTAAAAAAGTACTCATGTCATGCCAAAGACTAATAATTGCTTTAACAAGGAAAATATCAATCATTCATAATATAAAGCTGTTGTTTAGTACACAACTTAAATGTTCTTACATAAAATTATGTTGGAAGGTTTTAAGATAAGTATAAATACTTTAAAACAAACAGTTTTGTATTGTAGAACCAAAGACAATTTCAGGCAGTTTGATATGAAAAGGGTTAACAGCCAAGCAGGCTATGAATTTTTAAAAGTTTGTCCATTTTACTTCACTTTACTGATTGATGCCAGTAATGCTTTTATACAGGACACAGTTGAGATATTGTAGTATTGCTCACTACAGAGGGTTTGACTCAGCAGAATATAACCTAGTTAAAATAAAATTACTGATCGAAACAAAGTTAAGTAGTCAGTGATTAGATTTGTTTTCAGTAAGATACAACACAAAAATAAGTTATTACAACCTGAGTAATAGTTGCATAGCAACATTTTTCTCTGGCTTTATTTGTTTATTTATTAATGATATAATATTGATCCTGCAGTGATAGCTAATAGGTGACACCACTGATTTGATGAAAATCAACTAGTGATAGAGTGAGATTTAACAATCTGATATTAAGTTATTGAAGAATATAATCTGTTCATTGATGAGAGTATTAACTTACAACAGAAAGTTAACAAGTATATTAAGCTGAAGAGTTTTTACACATCAAATTTCCTTGGAATTTTCAATGATTTTTTTTTTTAGTAAAACAAATTTGCTACTAAGATAAAAATGGCAAATTTTTAAAAAGCTCTTTAACTCTTATTACCATATTTCTAATGAAAGACAAACCCTATCATTTAAAAATAAATATATACTTATATTTATATTTCATACAGAAATGACTTCTATACGACTAGTAGTTTCATTTGTTTGAATTCATCTCTGATTTCAAAGAAATTAAATTGTTCTAGTCCTGTAGAAGTCATTTCTATGTGAAATAAATATGTACCTTCACTGTATGCAGTACCATATTTAACTGTGGCTCTCTTCCAAAGAAACATTCTCAACTATATACACACACACATGTGTGTGTGTAAAGGCAAATATGGAAAATATGAGCAATCATAGTTCTGTATAGTCTCGAACCATGATAACCTGTCTAACCCATGCAAGTGCGGAAAACTGAACTGTGTGTGTGAGTGTGTGCATGTGTAACTTTTGGATTTACATATGAAAGAAAAAATAGTTAATGTAATAGAATCTATTTATTAGAAGCTGAGACTCTCTCACCTTCATTGCTACACTGAGATTCCTGTTTCTACTGTGATGTCATACCTTCAAATATATACATTCACACACAAACACATAGTGGTTAGTCACATGGAGTGCACCCAGCTGTAGAAATCATGCATAAAAGGGCTGGAAGGACCCTTCAGTTGTAGTGCATTAACATATATATAATAATAATACAAGGACGAATGGTTACTCCTTCATTACTTTTATTGGTGGGTGACACGCGTTTCGCTACTGATCAGCTCAAGGTTCGATCTGAATAGATCTAGTCCGACTCTGGAATCAAAAGCTCGTAGGACCTCCATGGTAGTAATGACAGAATATTATATTCCACTCTGTCTAGTTCTACACCTCGATACTGATGTGAACATAAACATCGAGTGCTCACCCGGGTGAACCTACAGTAACTCCGTGTTACACTCCATGGATATATATATGAGCCACACCTAAGACAGATGAGTATGCTCACCATCATCATCATCATCATCGTTTAACGTCCGTGTTCCACGCTTGCATGGGTTTGGACGGGGGTTTTCCCACTTGAGGCAAGAGTGGTTATCTTGCTCGCATAGGACTATCTGGTGGGTTTTCTACAGCTGGATGCCCTTCCTAACACCAACCACATTTACAGTGTGGGGCTGGGAGGTTTTTACCGTGTTGCCTACACGGCCACATTACAGCGTGAACTGTGTGTTTTTTGACGTGACACCTACACCTTTGGTTATTCAATTTTTAACTTCACTACATATGTGTGTATGTGTGTGTATATATATATATATATATATATATATTGGATAAAGACCCCATCTGTCATGAATAACCATGTTTTTTTGCACCTAGAAAGGTCCACCTCTGAGGCACAAACCCAGGCAAAATGCTTTTGTGGAAGACCAACAGTCACCTATGCATACCAATCTCTCCTCTTCACACCACTGATGTCGTCCAAAGGAAAGCCAAAGGCCGATACAGCTTGGCACCAGTAACATCACACATTTCTACAGCTGAGTGAACTGGAGCAACATGAAATAAAGGGTCTTGCTCAAGGACACAACACATCGCCAAGTCCAGGTGTTGAACTCACCTCAAGATTGTGAATCCAACTCTCCAACCACTAAGCCACACATACATATAAATAAACGACAATGATAATTACATATGTATATCTTACAATATATATATATATATATATATATATATATATACACATATATATTGTAAAATATACAATACCACAACAGAGGTCCGACAAGATTTTGATTTAAGAGCCGGCTTGATTAATACAGATTGAACCTTGAGCTGATTGATAGTGAAACGCGTGTCACTACTCAATAAACATAATGAAGACATAATAAATCTTCCTTATTATTATTATTATTATAGGGCGGTGGATTGGCAGTATTGGTAGAGGGTCGGAGACCATGCTTTCAGCATAGTTACATCCCTTTACGGACTGAGTTCAAATCCCGCCGAGGTTAACTTTGCCTTTCATCCTTACGGGGTTGATAAGATAAAGTACCAGTAATGTACTGGGTAATTGCTGGCCTTGTGCCAAAAGTAGAAACAATTATTATTATTATTATATATAACCCATGTTAGTGTGGAAAGTGAAGTTAAATGATGATGATATGTAAGATATTGAATTTGTAAAATTCTTTACGTCTCCAGGGTTTATATGCCTAACTTAAAACTATTTTCCATAGCCAAACAAGGTTGATGCTTTTAACTTTCAAATTCAACCTTCCTATTGCTCAATGGTTCTAAAAGTAGATTGTTTACTCACATACATATATATATATATATATATATATATATTTAAAAGTTAAACAAGGTTCAATGAATACATCAAAGAATGAGTTTTACAATAGATTGGAAGCACTCAACAAGTAAAGGTTTTCCAGAGTTAATAATATTAATTCAAAATATTAACAAAATACTACCATGACTGAATCTTAACCATCTACTATGTCAGGGTATGTCATGCATCATCCTATTTTATCTGATGAGGATGTACTGTTAAACTTAACTCAGTACCTCTGAAATATGTATAATAAAATATAATTGATCACAAGAATATCTATTTTGTTAATATTTTGAATTAATATATATATATATATATATATATATATAAACAGGATTCTAGTATTTCTTCCTTAGCTCCTTAACATTTACCAACCTCATTTCACATTTTCCTCTATTCTTAAAGAAAATATTTACCAAAAACACCAGGTTACAAGATGTTTCTAGTTAAATTTCTCATGTTCTCTGTTCATGTTCAAACCATTTATTTTCAGGGATGCCTGCCTGTATTTTTTATGAGATGGATTGAAACTATACACTTTGCTTCTCATCATTCCAGAGCTTTAACCAACACAGATTGCTACAGTAACTGTGAAACAAAATATTTTGGATTCTGTTCCACTTTAAATAGGCTATGTGTGTCATATGCATAGAAAACTACCAGGTTTCTTAGTACACTGGCAAATACTCACATACTACTTAAGGGGTGTATATGGCAACAGTGTTAAGGGTAGGCCACAGCCTGTAAAGGATAAAGGAGTGGAATGACTGGGGTAAGGTCAGTGTAGTTTAATGTTGGACTTGTGTTGTTAGAGGTCAGTAGCTGATGGAAATACCACATCAGTTAAGGAAGTCACACACACACACACACACAAAAATGATGCTGAAACTATGTCAGTAAAGACCCACACAATTATCTATTCTTAACTCTGAACACTGTAATGATATAGCTGAAAATATTTCAAAATAGGTTTCTTAATTCAAATGTTTATAGTATCATTACTGGTGGACATATTGTTGTGAATATTAGCAGTAAACTGAAATGAAGACTTCACTTTTTTATGTGGTACATGAATTACGCTAGCATAATATTCTTGAAAAGTACAAAACACTAAAAATCAAAGTTTTTACTTTAATGCTACACATTTTTGCAACGGCCTGTCTACTAGTAAAGATATTATAAACTTTTGAATTAACAAACCTGCTTTTAGATATTTTCTGCTAAATCATTTTTGAACATCTATGCAGATTTAGTTGACCCCAAACCAAGTTGCATCTCATAGAAAGTTTCTTAACCCATTAGCATTTAAACCAATCATATCCGGGCAGAATTCTCTCACCTCTTTCTGTTCAAACCAGCCATAACCAGCCTCTCATAAAATTCCAAATAATTATGTGAGATAAAGTGTTTACCGTGAAAATACAATAGTAAATATAGAGTAATGTAAATACTAAAGGGTCAAATGTCTTAATGATAGAGGCTCCAGTCCTATCTATCATGAAAGCTACATGAAATGAAGCATCTTGCTTAAGAACAAAACACACTGGCAAGACCAAGAATCAAAACTATGACCTTGTGATAGTGAGTCAAAAACTCTAAGCCATTATCTAGGATTCAGTTTGAAGTCCTGAGAATGTTACCAAAATGACAGCCAGCTGAAAAAAAGTTTGGCGGGTACCACATCTTAAACACTGTAACTATAATAACCAAGATGAAAACATTAACATAAAAATATTAGTTCATATAATATGTACACACTGATATCAATGCCTTGATAAAATACTCCCCCAGCACACAATAAAGTGGTTTGTGTTAGGAAGGGAATCCAGCTGTAGAAACCATGCTAAACTTGAACATTTGAGCAAGACGTGATCATCTGACCAGTCTGGTCTCAATGTGACAACCTATCCAATCCATACCAACAGAGAAAAGAGACAGTGGTGAAGAGGTAGTGGTGATGATAATGATGATATATAAATATGTAAACAGTTGTTAAAACTATAACGGATAAAAAATTCTGAATGGTTAGTGATTTAGTTAATGAACCTATTAAAGTTAAAACTGCCAGAGAAATTTACTATTATGTTACATTCATCATTTTCACTAGACATAATTTCTTAATTGTCATTCATAAATTGTTAGCCTATTTTACTAGGATGGCCAGTGTGTGTATTAGATCTTTGTTTTACTGATACTGAGAGTTACAGTTGTTCAACAGAACAGCCTGCTTGTGTAAGTGACTGAGCATTCCACAGACATGTGCACCCTTCATGTAGAATATGTATGTGATAAAGTTGGACCTTTGAAATGCAGATACAACTCATTTTTGAGTGGACTGGAGCAACATGAAATAAAGTGCTTTGCCCAATTTGCAACCAGAAATTGAACTCCAGCCTTAGGATTGTAAGCCAAACACCTTAACCAGAACGCCACATGTCTATATATAGTGTAACACACACATACATGTTATGTGTGAGTGTGTGTACACTATATTTTTCTTATCTGCTCAAATTTTTATTTCATTTCTATACAAAATATATAATTATAGCAACAGCTAATATGACCCTGCCTCCTCCCCTCTCTTCCTTGAAAAAGTAAGCAACTATACACACACCTCATTGTCTTTTCTTCTTTCACTCCCTCTCTAGAAACTAATTAACCACACACACATCTTTCTCTTCCTTGAAACAGCAAGTAACAAACTTTAATTGCACCCTGCAATCAAGTTTTATACACTGAACTAATTTTCTAATTAACTCATTATCCAACGAGAGTACAACATAGTATAGTATATAGCACAACATAGTATAGTATATAGCACAACATAGTATAATATAGCACATCATAGTATAATATAGCATCTATCATATCATAGTATAATATAGCAGTTGAATCTATCAATATTAGGCAGGTCATCATTTTGATTGCTATTCAGTAATGGAAATCACATGACAATCAGTGTCACTGAAAGGATTAACCCCTTTGTTACCAAACTGCTCCTGGTTCTATTATGAAAAACCTTTAGTGTGTTTTACACTTGAATTTAAACTTTTCATTGTAATTTTTTGTAAGATCCTTTTCTTAATTTATGTTCTAAACAACTTAACAATGAGAAAGTTAGTTATATTACTAAATTCCTCCACATCTTTGATTATTTAAAAAATATTTGAAAATCATAAGCAGTGCCTTTCATTAAAAAATATGGTAGCAAAGAGGTAACCCTTTCATTGTATTTTTCATGAATGACACTGCCTGTGATTTTCAAATAATTTTGAAAATAGGAATTTTGGAGGAATTTAATAATATAACTAACTTTTTTTATTATTAAACTGGTTTTGTAATGTAGCTGAACAAAAATGTTTTACATAAAATTATATAAGAACATTTTAAAACAGACAGATTTGTATCATAGAACCAGGGGCAGTTTCAGACAGTTTGGTATCAAAAGGGTTAACTAGAAAGAGACAATGGCCTCAATATTGTGTCATCTGTGTAATGGCATGACCCATGAGATATATCAAATGTGTTAGTGCGACTTAACCCTTTAGCATTTCCATTACTCTATATCTACTATTGTATTTCACAGAAAACACTTTATCTCACATAATATCAAATCTATGAGATTTTGACATTTATTTTGAGAATACCTTAACATAAGTATGAGCAAGCAGTTACAGCCGGTATGAACAGAAAGAGGTGAGAAAATTCTGGCCAGATATAGCCGGTTTAAATGCTAAAGGGTTAATAGTGTGGATATACATGATAAATGCACCCAGTACATTGTGTAAAGTTGTTGGTGATAGGAAAGATATCCAGCCATAGAAAACGTAAACAAAGGGTTGGGAAGAACTTAACTAAATAAAAGACTTGACAACCTCCCTAGAACTAGTGCCACAATAAAATGCATTCGAAATAGTGCAGCAACATATATAACTAAGACCCCCACCCCCATCTGAAAGATCCGTATCTCTGCTTAAATATTGATTTAGTCTGTGATGACCCATTCAACCCACGCTAGCAGAGAAGACGGATGTTAAATGAGGGTAAAAATATATTAACTGTATTTGTGTGACTTCTTCCATTACTACAAAGAAAAAAAGGAGACAAAGAGAGAATTTTTACCTTTAGCAGGGATTTCCAACCCTTTTTTTGGAGAATACAAACCCCAAATATTATCAAATGATTTATAAAGAACCCTTAAGCTTGCTATTTCATTATATGCATGTGAAATATTACTAAGAGACTTATAAAGTACTCTTAACCCTTTAGCATTTAAACCGGCTGTATCTGGCCAGAATTCTCTCACTTCTTTCTGTTCTAACCGGCTGTTCATACTGATGTTAAGGTATTGTTCTCAAAATAAATAATATCAAAATCTCATAGATTCGATATTATGTGAGATAATGCTTTTACTCCAAAAATACAATAGTAAATATAGAGTAATGTAAATACTAAACGGTTAAACTAGGTTCTTCATAATAGGAATCCCAAATACAACTGAGAATCTATATAAAACCTTTAAACTTGATATTTCATGATATGGACACAAATATTACTGAGAAACTTAAAAAGAACCCTTAAATATGAACCCCAAATATTTACTGAAAGACTTGAAAAGAACCCTTTAAAAAAAAAAAAAGCTATATCATTTCATAAAAGAAAGACATATTAAAATAGAAGCTTTAGAATGTTGTGAAGAACTGTGAACCTTGTAGGAATATCCCTATTTCACAAATCCCTGAAATATTTTAGTGAACCATCTGGTTTTCTAAGAACCCTGCTTGGAGACCACTGGTTTATTTATACACATGAAAAAAAAAACATCAGAAACAAAAATGGGATTTAATTAATTTAGAAGTTTTGAAATTTACCTTAAAATAAGATATTTTAAAATTCAGATTATCATTGTTATTGAGGCAATAGGTTGGGTAGGTCTATCATTCCTGACATTTTTAATGAATTGTTGAAGCAGGTTTTTGTCAACTGGATGGCTAGCTGCCCCATTTAACATCTTTCATTACTACATTTCTAATGTATATTTTTAACGATAATCAATAATTTGGAAGGATTTAATGATATAACAACTTTCTTTTGATTAAGCTAATGTTTGGAGATTAGCTTAAAAAAGGATCATACATAAAATTATGCAAAAAGGTTTTGAGATAAGTATAAACACTTTAAAAGAAACAGCTTGGTATTGTATAACTAGGGACGGCTGCAGGCAGTTTGATATCAAAAGGGTTAGTTAATGCTTCAACTCACTCAATAATAAACGCTTTGGCTGGAATATTTGGGTGCATGTCCAAATTATATATGTATAGTATACAGTCTCTCCTGCGATTTGAACTCAGGAAGCAAGATGGTTTTCAGTGTATAAAGAATGTTTCTAAAGTCGAAATAAAGTAGAGAAAGCAAGTAACTATCAAAAATAATAATAAACGTAGTATTTCAGGAAGTCTGGTAAGCGAGGCAGACATAGCACAAAAGAAATACTAAAAGGTGATAATAACAATAATAATATCTAACATTGGCAGATGGCCAGGAAAGTTGGAGCTGGGCTCAGTTCATTTGGACTGGTACATGTTTTATCAAACACAGAAATATCACAAGATAAAACTTGAACTAAAAACATAAAGGGGCATAACTAAATCCCTGGAAGGTTTTTATTTTGGTACTCTTGCAAACACAACACAACACATTTTCATAGAAGGAAAACTTGATTGAATTGACCCCAGGTTGAAAGCAAAGGTAACCCTGACTGGATTTGATCTCAGAATGTAAAGGAGTATAACTAATAACACAAGGTATATTAGCCAGCGCTCTACCGATTCTGCCAAATAATATACACAAATAATGAAATTGTTGGAGAAAATGTCCCCTCCTAGTAATAATATTAGTCGTTTGTTTATGAGACCAGCTGAAAAGGACTACACTTTTAAAGCAAAGAAGGAAATGAATACAAGTCAAGTCGGATTTTCAGCTACCAGTGTGTAGTGAACTGACTACACATCTAAAATTGGGAGAAGTGGGAGGATGTTAAATTGGAAGGTGTAAAGTGGTGTGAATGGAGTTTGTGTGGTGCACCTTAATATAGACTTCACCTAGCGGCCTACACAATACAACTTTCCCCACACAGATAACATATACCATGTGACTTCTAGTGCCAAGATAATACAGGTACAAGATGGGAGAAGGCTTATAAGATAGAACAAGAGATTACTTTACCATGTCGAAACCATTCTGCCTGAAATCTTTGCAAAAATAACCAACTGGCCATTTCCTTTCATAATTGTGTGTTATCTACACGCACATTATATATATTAAACAGATAGACACACACACAAATGACTGAGATCAGTAAAATTAAAAATAAAAGAACCGATTACTTAAAAAAAGATTGAAAACATTTTTAAAATGGGAAAAGCTAGTAAAGTAACCTTGGATTAAAAAAAAAAGTAGATAGCGCCTGCGAGGAATAAAAGAATATATATTACACACACACACACACACACTATAAATATGGATGAGATGTTACTAATCAAGACCAATAAGACCGTTATTCAACTTAGTACTATGTACTTAAGAAATATAGAGTAGATATTAAGGGCTTTCTGCACTTTTGCTGCTTCGATAGCAAATTTGCTATCGAAACTATGGCAGAGATCTTTATTATATATATAATCTTTGAGTGATTGTTCTGTTTGTCTTTTTTTTTTTATCTTGAACTATATATATAGAGATAGATAGACACCGAGCTAAAAAAAACGTTAATTAATAAGTATATAATAAACATGGTAAAAGTTGAAGCCCCAGCACTCCAACACTTCTCTTCACAAATATATATATATATTTACGTCAGTTAGAAGTAGGACTGAGAAAATATACGGTGCTGCCAGCGAGCGAGTGGATGGGAACACGCACACACAAAGCATGCTTCTCGATGCGCGCACGGACGTGTGTGTGTGTATATATCAAAGAATGCCTATTATTTGTGTGTGTGTGTGTATATATATATATAGAGAGAGAGAGTGTGTGTGTGTTGTGTTTGTGTGTAGACACCTGAGGTAAAAGCTTCGAAGAAAACAAATATAGAATGTCATGTAAAATGCGTTAGACAAAATTGTTTCTAATATAACGTTTTCTATTCATAATAAACAGTGAAGACAGAAAGCGTGCTGTTTGTTATTGTGTCGAACTCCCATCACACGGTCCATTGTAGTTCATTATGGCGAATAGAAACAGAATATAGAATAAATAACCTTAGCTGGCAGAAAGAAAAAGGAGACAACGAAAAAATAAAGTCCTATCTTGACATTGTCATTTTTTAATCTGTCGAACAAAACAACAAAAACAAAAAACAAACTCTCATTACACTTTAATACAGAACATATCACTACACTTCAATATATCATATTAAACTTTAATACATGATATATACACTCGCTACACTTTAATACAGAATATATACACTTTAATACAACATATATTAAACTTTAATACATATTTTAAAGTATGAACACGTTTATTTTGAATGTCTGGCTTTTAATGACGAAAGGGAAATCACATTGGACAAAGACGTGCTAGTGAAATACAATGGTTAATTTTATTATATCTGATAATCACTGGCAGACTGACCGTTATAATGAATACATAGATGGTTAGCTTGTGTTGTGGCTAGATAGGACGTTTATAAATCTCAACACGACTATTGTTATTATATGCAAAAATCAAATCAATGTTAACGGATATCAGGAAAATATCCTTGATGTTATCATTATTATTTATTTCAATATATATCAATAAGGCGGTGCCCCAGTATGACCAGCCTGATGACTGAAACTAGAATATATTTATATATATATTATGTACACAAACACATACGAAAAATGTTATTTATTCTTTCTCTGTAAATAACTGACAATATAATAGAAACAGTATTGGGAGAGATTACTAGTCGAGTAAAGAAAGAAAAGATTATAAAGAAGGTGAGATGAGATATATTCGAGGTAAGGGAAAACGTGATAAGAGGAGGGGCGGAGGATGGTGAGAATGATGGTTGATGGTGGGGGAAAATGTTATCTCTCTTAACACAAGAGAACTCCGCACTAACTGCTGCTCTTTCATCTAATTTCTCTGCACTTTTCTGGGGATGAGGAAAGTGTAAAATGAAAGAGTGAATTTACTCACCGTCAAAGCACCAGTAGGCATTATGAAATGCATCCTGCTCAACATTTATAGCTCTCTGGAAAAGGAGGAGAAAAGTGAGATGAATCATTTGAAAGGCAGCTGTGTTTCAGTTGACTGAGCAGACAGTAACACACACACACAAGCAGGGATGGCGGTGAGCAGGCAGAGTGAAAGAACTATAGTAACAGTACTGCTAATGATGATGATGGTGGTTTAGAGGAGTTGGTAAACCAACCGCCTGCTAGCTTGCTTGCCT
>CAXHJY010000909.1:12500-17500 GCA_964016885.1 Eledone cirrhosa
CCAGGATTAAACTACATTAAATTATTTTATTGATTTACAAACGTTTCCATGAATACAGGAAAAAAATACATTTTCCCCGTCTATTGATTTCCTCAGAATCTCTTAACCCTTTAGCATTTACATTACTCTATATATACTATTGTATTGTCACAGTAAAGGCTTTACCTCACATAATACCTCACATAACATTTACATTACTCTATATATACTATTGTATTGTCACAGTAAAGGCTTTACCTCACATAATATCTCACATAACATTTACATTACTCTATATATACTATTGTATTGTCACAGTAAAGGCTTTACCTCACATAATATCTCACATAACATTTACATTACTCTATATATACTATTGTATTGTCACAGTAAAGGCTTTACCTCACATAACATTTACATTACTCTATATATACTATTGTATTGTCACAGTAAAGGCTTTACCTCACATAATACCTCACATAACATTTACATTACTCTATATATACTATTGTATTGTCACAGTAAAGGCTTTACCTCACATAATATCTCACATAACATTTACATTACTCTATATATACTATTGTATTGTCACAGTAAAGGCTTTACCTCACATAATATCTCACATAACATTTACATTACTCTATATATACTATTGTATTGTCACAGTAAAGGCTTTACCTCACATAATACCTCACATAACATTTACATTACTCTATATATACTATTGTATTGTCACAGTAAAGGCTTTACCTCACATAATACCTCACATAACATTTACATTACTCTATATATACTATTGTATTGTCACAGTAAAGGCTTTACCTCACATAATACCTCACATAACATTTACATTACTCTATATATACTATTGTATTGTCACAGTAAAGGCTTTACCCCACATAATATCTCACATAACATTTACACTACTCTATATATACTATTGTATTGTCACAGTAAAGGCTTTACCTCACATAATACCTCACATAACATTTACATTACTCTATATATACTATTGTATTGTCACAATAAAGGCTTTACCTCACATAATATCTCACATAACATTTACATTACTCTATATATACTATTGTATTGTCACAGTAAAGGCTTTACCTCACATAATACCTCACATAACATTTACATTACTCTATATATACTATTGTATTGTCACAGTAAAGGCTTTACCTCACATAATATCTCACATAACATTTACATTACTCTATATATACTATTGTATTGTCACAGTAAAGGCTTTACCTCACATAATATCTCACATAACATTTACATTACTCTATATATACTATTGTATTGTCACATTAAAGGCTTTACCTCACATAATATCTCACATAACATTTACATTACTCTATATATACTATTGTATTGTCACAGTAAAGGCTTTACCTCACATAATATCTCACATAACATTTACATTACTTTATATATACTATTGTATTGTCACAGTAAAGGCTTTACCTCACATAATATCTCTCATAACATTTACATTACTCTATATATACTATTGTATTGTCACAGTAAAGGCTTTACCTCACATAATATCTCACATAACATTTACATTACTCTATATATACTATTGTATTGTCACAGTAAAGGCTTTACCTCACATAATACCTCACATAACATTTACATTACTCTATATATACTATTGTATTGTCACAGTAAAGGCTTTACCTCACATAATACCTCACATAACATTTACATTACTCTATATATACTATTGTATTGTCACAGTAAAGGCTTTATCTCACATAATACCTCACATAACATTTACATTACTCTATATATACTATTGTATTTTCACAGTAAAGGCTTTATCTGACATAATATCTTACATAAATCAAATCTATGAGATTTTTATGTTATTTATTTTGAGAACAATACCTTAACATCAGTATGAGTGGCCAGTTATGGTGAGTTTAAACAGAAAGAGGTGAGAGATTTCTGGCCAGATATGGCCAGTTTAAATGCTAAACCTACCTAAATATTTACCAATATTCCAAACATCTCCGAAAACATAAACAAATTTTAAATACAGTTGGAAAAACATTAAAATTTTTACAGAAGACTATACATAATATTAAAATTAATGACATGGTGTGTGCAGGAGAGGAGACTGCTCTGGTACAGACATGTGATGTGTATGGCCAATAACAAGTGGGTGAAGAAATGACAAGAAATCATACACTGGGGTAATTGTTGGCCTTGTGTCTAACCTAGAAACATTTATTACAGGTAATGTTTCTGTTTTCATTTTCCACATTCGAGTTATTTCTATCTCTAGATCTTTATATTTGGAGAGTTTCTCTATTTCCTTGGGAGATATATTATCATCTGTGGAGTTAAATATATCTATTAGAAGGCATTTTTTTCTTTCTTTGTGGTCTTTGACTATAATATCTGGTCTGTTAGACTTGACCTCGCTGTCGGTCTGTATTGGTATATGCCAGAGAATGGTTGGTTTGTCATTCTACATTCAATTACCCCAGTGTATTACTGGTACTTTATTTTATCGACCCTGTAATAATTGTTTCTACTTTTGGGGGCACAAGGCCAGCAATTACCCCAGTGTATTACTGGTACTTTATTTTATCGACCCTGTAATAACTGTTTCTACTTTCGGGGGCACAAGGCCAGCAATTAACCCAGTGTATTACTGGTACTTTATTTTACTGACGCCATAATAACTGTTTCTACTTTTGGGGGCATAGGGCCAGCAATGACCCCAGTATGTTACTGGTACTTTATTTCATCAATAGATACTGTCTGTTTTTCAATATCCTTGTTCAGTAAAACTTCTATCTCTAGATCTTTATATTTGGATAATTTCTCCATCTCTTTGAGAGATACACCATCATCTGTGCTATTATTACTGCTACTACAACTATTTTCATTACTATTGTCCCCACCCTCAACACTATCAAAGAGACAACAATTACAGACCCTTTAGAGGAAAAAAAAAATGATTAAATATTTTTTTTTAAAAGGAAAAATATAAAAAGAGTAAAAAAATATAATTATTTATATTAAAAAATGTAATTTTTTGATAAAAAATAAAAAGGAAAAATATTAATTGTTTTGTTTCTTTTTTTTGTTAATTTCGAGAAACTTTGTATTTTTGTTGATGAAATGGCGTCAAATCAACTTCAGAGGAGAAGATAGCTACAGGGGGAGGTGTGATGGTGGGGTGTAGTGTGGGGAGGTGTGGTGGTGTGGTGTGGTGTGGTGAGGTGCGGTGGGGTGTAGTGCGATGTAGTGTGGTGGGGTGTGGTGGGGTGTGGTGGGGTGGGGTGTAGTGCAATGGTGTGGGGTGTAGTACGATGTAGTGTGGTGTGGTGGTGTGGTGTGGTGTGGTATGGTGAGGTGTAGTGCGATGTAGTGTGGTGTGGTGTGGTGGGGTGTGGTGGGGTGGGGTGTAGTGCGATGTAGTGGGGTGTAGTGCGATGTAGTGCGGTGTGGTGTGGTGGTGTGGTGTGGTGTGGTATGGTGAGGTGTAGTGCGATGTAGTGTGGTGTGGTGTGGTGGGGTGTGGTGTGGTGTGGTGGGGTGTAGTGTAATGTAGTGTGGTGTGGGCTGGGGTGGTGTGGTGTGGTGGGATGCGGTGTGGTGTGGTGTGGGGTAGTGGTGTGGTGTAGCGGTGTGGTGTGGTGGGGTGGTGTGGTGTAGTATAGTGTAGTGCGGTCTAGTGTAGTATGGTGTAGTGTGGTGTAGTGTAGTGTAGTGTAGTGTAGTGTAGTGTAGTGTGGTGTGGTGTAGTGTGGTGTGGTGTAATGTAGTGTGGTGTAGTGTAGTGCGATCTAGTGTAGTATGGTGTAGTGTAGTGTAGTGTAGTGTGGTGTGGTGCGGTGTAGTGTGGTGTAGTTTGATGTGTGTGTGATGTGTGTGTGTGTGTGTGTGTATTAGTGGCTGTTGTTGTTGTTGTTCCATCAAAGGAAATTATACAAAGAGCAACATTTCTAGATAACACACACGTGTGTGTATGTGTATCTAGGACTACATTATCTAATGTACAGTACAGTAGTTAGTATTAGTAGCTATCAGACATAGTATATCTAGGACTACCTTATCTAATGTACAGTACAGTAGTTAGTATTAGTGGCTATCAGACATAGTGTACCTAGGTCTACATTATCTAATGTACAGTACAGTAGTTAGTATTAGTGGCTATCAGACATAGTATATCTAGGACTACACTATCTAATGTACAGTACAGTAGTTAGTATTAGTGGCTATCAGACATAGTATACCTAGGACTACATTATCTAATGTACAGTACAGTAGTTAGTATTAGTGGCTATCAGACATAGTGTATCTAGGACTACATTATCTAATGTACAGTACAGTAGTTAGTATTAGTGGCTATCAGACATAGTGTATCTAGGACTACATTATCTAATGTACAGTACAGTAGTTAGTATTAGTGGTTATCAGACATAGTATATCTAGGACTACATTATCTAATGTACAGTACAGTAGTTAGTATTAGTGGCTATCAGAAATAGTATATCTAGGACTACATTATCTAATGTACAGTACAGTAGTTAGTATTAGTGGCTATCAGACATAGTGTATCTAGGACTACATTATCTAATGTACAGTACAGTAGTTAGTATTAGTAGCTATCAGACATAGTATATCTAGGACTACATTATCTAATGTACAGTACAGTAGTTAGTATTAGTGGCTATCAGACATAGTGTATCTAGGACTACATTATCTAATGTACAGTACAGTAGTTAGTATTAGTGGCTATCAGACATAGTGTATCTAGGACTACATTATCTAATGTACAGTACAGTAGTTAGTATTAGTAGCTATCAGACATAGTATATCTAGGACTACATTATCTAATGTACAGTACAGTAGTTAGTATTAGTGGCTATCAGACATAGTATATCTAGGACTACATTATCTAATGTACAGTACAGTAGTTAGTATTAGTGGCTATCAGACATAGTGTATCTAGGACTACATTATCTAATGTACAGTACAGTAGTTAGTATTAGTAG
>CAXHJY010000910.1:0-10000 GCA_964016885.1 Eledone cirrhosa
TATGTAAGATGATAGTATATATGGTGATAGTATGTATGGTAATAGTATGTAAGATGATAGTATGTATGGTGATAGTATGTAAGATGATAGTATGTAAGATGATAGTATGTAAGATGATAGTATATATGGTGATAGTATGTAAGATGATAGTATGTATGATGATAGTATGTAAGATGATAGTATGTAAGATGATAGTATGTAAGATGATAGTATGTATGGTGATAGTATGTAAGATGATAGTATGTAAGATGATAGTATGTATGGTGATAGTATGTAAGATGATAGTATGTAAGATGATAGTATGTATGGTGATAGTATGTAAGATGATAGTATGTATGGTGATAGTATGTAAGATGATAGTATGTAAGATGATAGTATGTAAGATGATAGTAATGTATGGTGATAGTATGTAAGATGATAGTATGTAAGATGATAGTATGTAAGATGATAGTATGTAAGATGATAGTATGTAAGATGATAGTATGTAAGATGATAGTATGTATGGTGATAGTATGTAAGATGATAGTATGTATGGTGATAGTATGTAAGATGATAGTATGTAAGATGAGAGTATGTAAGATGATAGTATGTATGGTGATAGTATGTATGGTGATAGTATGTATGGTGATAGTATGTATGGTGATAGTATGTAAGATGATAGTATGTATGGTGATAGTATGTATGGTGATAGTATGTATGGTGATAGTATGTAAGATGATAGTATGTATGGTGATAGTATGTAAGATGATAGTATGTAAGATGATATTATGTATGGTGATAGTATGTAAGATGATAGTATGTGTGGTGATAGTATGTATGGTGATAGTATGTATGGTGATAGTATGTAAGATGATAGTATGTATGGTGATAGTATGTAAGATGATAGTATGTATGGTGATAGTATGTAAGATGATAGTATGTATGGTGTTAGTATGTAAGATGATAGTATGTATGGTGATAGTATGTAAGATGATAGTATGTAAGATGATAGTATGTAAGATGATAGTATGTATGGTGATAGTATGTATGGTGATAGTATGTAAGATGATAGTATGTATGGTGATAGTATGTAAGATGATAGTATGTATGGTGATAGTATGTAAGATGATAGTATGTAAGATGATAGTATGTATGGTGATAGTATGTATGGTGATAGTATGTAAGATGATAGTATGTACGGTGATAGTATGTATGGTGATAGTATGTAAGATGATAGTATGTATGGTGATAGTATGTAAGATGATAGTATGTAAGGTGATAGTATGTATGGTGGTAGTATGTAAGATGATAGTATGTAAGATGATAGTATGTAAGATGATAGTATGTTAGATGATAGTATGTAAGGTGATAGTATGTATGGTGATAGTATGTATGGTGATAGTCTGTAAGATGATAGTATGTATGGTGATAGTATGTATGGTGATAGTATGTAAGATGATAGTATGTAAGATGATAGTATGTAAGATGATAGTATGTAAGATGATAGTATGTAAGATGATAGTATGTAAGATGATAGTATGTAAGATGATAGTATGTAAGATGATAGTATGTAAGATGATAGTATGTATGGTGATAGTATGTAAGATGATAGTATGTATGGTGATAGTATGTAAGATGATAGTATGTAAGATGATAGTATGTATGGTGATAGTATGTAAGATGATAGTATGTATGGTGATAGCATGTAAGATGATAGTATGTATGGTGGTAGTATGTAAGATGATAGTATGTAAGATGATAGTATGTATGGTGATAGTATGTATGGTGATAGTATGTATGGTGATAGTATGTAAGATGATAGTATGTATGGTGATAGTATGTAAGATGATAGTATGTAAGATGATAGTATGTATGGTGATAGTATGTATGGTGATAGTATGTATGGTGATAGTATGTAAGATGATAGTATGTAAGATGATAGTATGTATGGTGATAGTATGTATGGTGATAGTATGTATGGTGATAGTATGTAAGATGATAGTATGTAAGATGATAGTATGTATGGTGATAGTATGTATGGTGATAGTATGTATGGTGATAGTATGTATGGTGATAGTATGTAAGATGATAGTATGTAAGATGATAGTATGTAAGATGATAGTATGTAAGATGATAGTATGTAAGATGATAGTATGTAAGATGATAGTATGTATGGTGATAGTATGTATGGTGATAGTATGTATGGTGATAGTATGTAAGATGATAGTATGTAAGATGATAGTATGTATGGTGATAGTATGTATGGTGATAGTATGTAAGATGATAGTATGTAAGATGATAGTATGTAAGATGATAGTATGTAAGATGATAGTATGTATGGTGATAGTATGTAAGATGATAGTATGTATGGTGATAGTATGTATGGTGATAGTATGTAAGATGATAGTATGTAAGATGATAGTATGTATGGTGATAGTATGTAAGATGATAGTATGTAAGATGATAGTATGTAAGATGATAGTATGTAAGATGATAGTATGTTAGATGATAGTATGTAAGATGATAGTATGTATGGTGATAGTATGTATGGTGATAGTATGTATGGTGATAGTATGTAAGATGATAGTATGTAAGATGATAGTATGTAAGATGATAGTATGTATGGTGATAGTATGTAAGATGATAGTATGTATGGTGATAGTATGTAAGATGATAGTATGTATGGTGGTAGTATGTAAGATGATAGTATGTAAGATGATAGTATGTATGGTGATAGTATGTAAGATGATAGTATGTAAGATGATAGTATGTAAGATGATAGTATGTAAGATGATAGTATGTAAGATGATAGTATGTAAGATGATAGTATGTATGGTGATAGTATGTATGGTGATAGTATGTATGGTGATAGTATGTAAGATGATAGTATGTAAGATGATAGTATGTATGGTGATAGTATGTATGGTGATAGTATGTAAGATGATAGTATGTAAGATGATAGTATGTAAGATGATAGTATGTAAGATGATAGTATGTATGGTGGTAGTATGTAAGATGATAGTATGTAAGATGATAGTATGTAAGATGATAGTATGTAAGATGATAGTATGTAAGATGATAGTATGTATGGTGATAGTATGTAAGATGATAGTATGTAAGATGATAGTAGGTATGGTGATAGTATGTAAGATGATAGTATGTAAGATGATAGTATGTAAGATGATAGTATGTAAGATGATAGTATGTATGGTGATAGTATGTAAGATGATAGTATGTAAGATGATAGTATGTATGGTGATAGTATGTAAGATGATAGTATGTATGGTGGTAGTATGTAAGATGATAGTATGTAAGATGATAGTATGTATGGTGATAGTATGTATGGTGATAGTATGTATGGTGATAGTATGTAAGATGATAGTATGTAAGATGATAGTATGTAATATGATAGTATGTATGGTGATAGTATGTATGGTGATAGTATGTAAGATGATAGTATGTAAGATGATAGTATGTAAGATGATAGTATGTATGGTGATAGTATGTAAGATGATAGTATGTATGGTGATAGTATGTAAGATGATAGTATGTATGGTGATAGTATGTAAGATAATAGTATGTAAGATGATAGTATATATGGTGATAGTATGTAAGATGATAGTATGTATGGTGGTAGTATGTAAGATGATAGTATGTCAGATGATAGTATGTATGGTGATAGTATGTAAGATGATAGTATGTAAGATGATAGTATATGTGGTGATAGTATGTATGGTGATAGTATGTAAGATGATAGTATGTAAGATGATAGTATGTATGGTGATAGTATGTAAGATGATAGTATGTAAGATGATAGTATATATGGTGATAGTATGTATGGTAATAGTATGTAAGATGATAGTATGTATGGTGATAGTATGTAAGATGATAGTATGTAAGATGATAGTATGTAAGATGATAGTATATATGGTGATAGTATGTAAGATGATAGTATGTAAGATGATAGTATATATGGTGATAGTATGTAAGATGATAGTATGTATGGTGATAGTATGTAAGATGATAGTATGTAAGATGATAGTATGTAAGATGATAGTATGTAGGGTGATAGTATGTATGGTGATAGTATGTAAGATGATAGTATGTAAGATGATAGTATATATGGTGATAGTATGTATGGTAATAGTATGTAAGATGATAGTATGTATGGTGATAGTATGTAAGATGATAGTATGTAAGATGATAGTATGTATGGTGATAGTATGTAAGATGATAGTATGTAAGATGATAGTATATATGGTGATAGTATGTATGGTAATAGTATGTAAGATGATAGTATGTATGGTGATAGTATGTAAGATGATAGTATATATGGTGATAGTATGTAAGATGATAGTATGTATGGTGGTAGTATGTAAGATGATAGTATGTATGGTGATAGTATGTAAGATGATAGTATGTAAGATGATAGTATATATGGTGATAGTATGTATGGTGATAGTATGTAAGATGATAGTATGTAAGATGATAGTATGTATGGTGATAGTATGTAAGATGATAGTATGTAAGATGATAGTATATATGGTGATAGTGTGTATGGTAATAGTATGTAAGATGATAGTATGTATGGTGATAGTATGTAAGATGATAGTATATATGGTGATAGTATGTAAGATGATAGTATGTATGGTGGTAGTATGTAAGATGATAGTATGTAAGATGATAGTATGTATGGTGATAGTATGTAAGATGATAGTATGTAAGATGATAGTATATATGGTGATAGTATGTATGGTGATAGTATGTAAGATGATAGTATGTAAGATGATAGTATTATTGTGATAGTATGTATGGTGATAGTATGTATGGTGATAGTATGTAAGATGATAGTATGTAAGATGATAGTATGTATGGTGATAGTATGTAAGATGATAGTATGTAAGATGATAGTATATATGGTGATAGTATGTATGGTAATATTATGTAAGATGATAGTATGTATGGTGATAGTATGTAAGATGATAGTATATATGGTGATAGTATGTATGGTAATAGTATGTAAGATGATAGTATGTATGGTGATAGTATGTAAGATGATAGTATGTAAGATGATAGTATGTAAGATGATAGTATATATGGTGATAGTATGTAAGATGATAGTATGTATGATGATAGTATGTAAGATGATAGTATGTAAGATGATAGTATGTAAGATGATAGTATGTATGGTGATAGTATGTAAGATGATAGTATGTAAGATGATAGTATGTATGGTGATAGTATGTAAGATGATAGTATGTAAGATGATAGTATGTATGGTGATAGTATGTAAGATGATAGTATGTATGGTGATAGTATGTAAGATGATAGTATATAAGATGATAGTATGTAAGATGATAGTATGTATGGTGATAGTATGTAAGATGATAGTATGTAAGATGATAGTATGTAAGATGATAGTATGTAAGATGATAGTATGTAAGATGATAGTATGTATGGTGATAGTATGTAAGATGATAGTATGTATGGTGATAGTATGTAAGATGATAGTATGTAAGATGATAGTATGTAAGATGATAGTATGTATGGTGATAGTATGTATGGTGATAGTATGTAAGATGATAGTATGTAAGGTGATAGTATGTAAGATGATAGTATGTAAGATGATAGTATGTAAGATGATAGTATGTATGGTGATAGTATGTAAGATGATAGTATGTATGGTGGTAGTATGTAAGATGATAGTATGTAAGATGATAGTATGTATGGTGATAGTATGTATGGTGGTAGTATGTAAGATGATAGTATGTATGGTGATAGTATGTATGGTGATAGTATGTATGGTGATAGTATGTAAGATGATAGTATGTATGGTGATAGTATGTAAGATGATAGTATGTAAGATGATGATAGTATGTAAGATGATATTATGTATGGTGATAGTATGTATGGTGGTAGTATGTAAGATGATAGTATGTATGGTGATCGTATGTAAGATGATAGTATGTAAGGTGATAGTATGTAAGATGATAGTATGTATGGTGATAGTATGTAAGATGATAGTATGTATGGTGATAGTATGTATGGTGATAGTATGTATGGTGATAGTATGTATGGTGATAGTATGTAAGATGATAGTATGTATGGTGATAGTATGTAAGATGATAGTATGTATGGTGATAGTATGTAAGATGATAGTATGTAAGATGATATTATGTATGGTGATAGTATGTAAGATGATAGTATGTATGGTGATAGTATGTATGGTGATAGTATGTATGGTGATAGTATGTAAGATGATAGTATGTATGGTGATAGTATGTAAGATGATAGTATGTATGGTGATAGTATGTAAGATGATAGTATGTATGGTGATAGTATGTAAGATGATAGTATGTATGGTGATAGTATGTAAGATGATAGTATGTAAGATGATAGTATGTAAGATGATAGTATGTATGGTGATAGTATGTATGGTGATAGTATGTAAGATGATAGTATGTATGGTGATAGTATGTAAGATGATAGTATGTATGGTGATAGTCTGTAAGATGATAGTATGTAAGATGATAGTATGTATGGTGATAGTATGTATGGTGATAGTATGTAAGATGATAGTATGTACGGTGATAGTATGTATGGTGATAGTATGTAAGATGATAGTATGTATGGTGATAGTATGTAAGATGATAGTATGTAAGGTGATAGTATGTATGGTGGTAGTATGTAAGATGATAGTATGTAAGATGATAGTATGTAAGATGATAGTATGTAAGATGATAGTATGTAAGGTGATAGTATGTATGGTGATAGTATGTATGGTGATAGTATGTAAGATGATAGTATGTATGGTGATAGTATGTATGGTGATAGTATGTAAGATGATAGTATGTAAGATGATAGTATGTAAGATGATAGTATGTAAGATGATAGTATGTAAGATGATCGTATGTAAGATGATAGTATGTAAGATGATAGTATGTATGGTGATAGTATGTAAGATGATAGTATCTATGGTGATAGTATGTAAGATGATAGTATGTAAGATGATAGTATGTATGGTGATAGTATGTAAGATGATAGTATGTATGGTGATAGTATGTAACATGATAGTATGTATGGTGGTAGTATGTAAGATGATAGTATGTATGGTGATAGTATGTATGGTGATAGTATGTATGGTGATAGTATGTATGGTGATAGTATGTAAGATGATAGTATGTATGGTGATAGTATGTAAGATGATAGTATGTAAGATGATAGTATGTATGGTGATAGTATGTATGGTGATAGTATGTATGGTGATAGTATGTAAGATGATAGTATGTAAGATGATAGTATGTATGGTGATAGTATGTATGGTGATAGTATGTATGGTGATAGTATGTAAGATGATAGTATGTAAGATGATAGTATGTATGGTGATAGTATGTATGGTGATAGTATGTATGGTGATAGTATGTATGGTGATAGTATGTAAGATGATAGTATGTAAGATGATAGTATGTAAGATGATAGTATGTAAGATGATAGTATGTAAGGTGATAGTATGTAAGATGATAGTATGTATGGTGATAGTATGTATGGTGATAGTATGTATGGTGATAGTATGTAAGATGATCGTATGTAAGATGATAGTATGTATGGTGATAGTATGTATGGTGATAGTATGTAAGATGATAGTATGTAAGATGATAGTATGTAAGATGATAGTATGTAAGATGATAGTATGTATGGTGATAGTATGTAAGATGATAGTATGTATGGTGATAGTATGTATGGTGATAGTATGTAAGATGATAGTATGTAAGATGATAGTATGTATGGTGATAGTATGTAAGATGATCGTATGTAAGATGATAGTATGTAAGATGATAGTATGTAAGATGATAGTATGTAAGATGATAGTATGTAAGATGATGATAGTAAATAGATGATGATGATACATAAATGGAATAAAATAGGCGTGTAGTCACCAATTAAATAAGAATGTGATCAACTAGAGAAACCTCTAATGAAATTATGGTGTTTATGATGGTGATGATGATGATGATGATGATGGGAAACAGTAATTAGTGTTGGTATATAAGATGATGATCATGATGATATATAGAAAATGATGCTAAATAGAATAAATTAAATGAGTAAGCGGATGGGTATCAATTAATAAAAACAATTAAGACTGTGGAGTTGGGTAGTCAGCTAAAGAAACGTCTAGTAAAGTAATAGTAATATTGTGGTGCTTATGATGATGATGATGAGAAACAGTAGAGATGGTGTGATAGCAATAAATGAATGGTTATCAATTAATGGATTGATCAGTATGAATAAGTAAGAATGTGGGGCTTGATGTTAAGCTAAAGGTGCTTCTAATAAATTGATGATGATGACGATAAGAAACAGTATAGTGTGATGGTATATAAAAACAACAAAACTATTCTGTGTGCTTCAGTGTCCTGTATTTTGCAATATTGCCCAAACCGTACCCCAGTCATTATAAACTTTCGTTTACGCTACAAAACTCCATTTAATGTTGAGGTTTACGATGCCATTATATTTTAATTGCCAGATGTATTTTGACAAAGATGCTGAGTTCTGCAATCGCATAATCTTGAGTGTATGTAGGTGTTGAGAGAAACGGGTTTTGAAAGTGTTCTGAGTCAGTCCGATGTACATTTGTCTGTACTTCAGCTTTATATACACCTTTAGCTGATCATCAGTCCCACATTCTTACTTATTCATACTGATCAATTTATTAATTGATATCCACTCATTTATTATATATTATCATCATCATCATCTTATACACCAATACTATCAACTGTTTCTTATCACCACCATCATCATCATTCTCATCATAAGCACCACTAGAAGTTTCTTTAGTCGACCAAATTCTTATCTATTTACTGTCTATTAATTGCTATTCACTTGGTCATTTAATTTATGATATTTATTTATCATCTACATACTATCATCATCATCATCATCTTACATACTATCATCATAAGCATCTTTAATTCATTAGAAGTTACCTTAGCTGATCATTCAAATGTATTTATTGATTTACATATTATCTCTTAGCACTCCTTCTCACCCTTTTATTTTAGATTCATTCACTCCATCTACTCCTTCCCTTTTCTTTCTTTCTCCTCATCGCTTTCTTCCCCTCACTTCTACTTTCTTTTTTTCTTTTCCCTTCTTTCTCCTTCCCCCTTCATTTTAATATATATATATATAATTATATATTCGTGTACAGATATTTTTGCATACACAATAGCAAAATATAAACAAGTGTATTTATTTCACGAGGTCGATAAGGATAAATATTAATATATATCAAATATATAAGAACCCTAGAGCAAATCCCGAGCAACGCCGGGCCATTCTGCTGGTACTCTCTATTACTGTCGTAATTTCCCTCCAAAATTCACTCTCTTTACACACCCATCCCCTCCACTCCTACATCTCTGGGGGTCTTTCCATATTTATACTGTCTCTCTGTCACTGAACATTCAGTCTTGTGTACTGATCCTGTGAGTACATAGGTGAAACTCCAGAGAAACAATGCTTAACATTTAGATATAATCTTATCATAATTCTTGGCGTGTTTCGTCCATTCGTTACGCTTTACTTACACACACACACATACACACATCTGCTACATGTGTGTGTGTGTGTGTGCGTGTGTGTGCGTGCGTGTGTGTGTGTGTGTGTGTGTGTGTGTGTGTGTGTGTGTGTGTGTGTGTGTGTGTGTGTGTGTGTGTGTGTGTGTGTGTGTGTGTGTGTGTTTGTGTGTTTATATTTATATATTCATACATATAAATATATACATATACATATATAAAGGTAGATAAGACAATAAGAGAGAAAAGATTATATGCAGCTAGACAAACGTCTATTTAACAGCCTCTCTTAATTTTTTCGTCCGTGGAATTTCTACGAGTCCTGCTAGTAAAGAATATTATGTATATGTATATATATATATATATATATATATATATATATATATATATATATACTGTGGTTACCCCCGATTGACCCCTGGATATATACACACACA
>CAXHJY010000910.1:15000-40000 GCA_964016885.1 Eledone cirrhosa
CAGCTGTGATGGGAAGCCGGCTGCATCCAGGCTCCTTCTCCTTATGCCATTAAGAGCGGCATTTCAGGGGAACCGACCTGCACTCTGGCGGCATGACAGTGGGTTGAGGCTGAACTCGTAGACGATAGCTCCACAACGGCATTTATGTGCCCCCCCCCCCCCCCACACACACACTAGGCTGAGGCTTTGGGCTACTCCGATGCGAGTGCACTGGTCATCAAGAAGAGTACTGGTAAATGAGGAGGGCACCGAATTGAGTCACGCGCTGCTGTTTGGGTGCAAAGTTGAACGGAGGCAGGCGAGGTGGTGTTGGTCCAAGCCAGACTCGATCTGCCTGAAGGTAGACCTGTACTTGATGTCGTCCCAGTTACGTTGAACATTTGTATACTGGAGGACAGAGAGGCCTTCGCTGGTCCAGGTGGCCAGAGCCTGCCCAAGTTCTATGCCCACAACAGGTTTGGCCGTCTTGCTGAGGACCTCGCTGATGAGTGTGCGACTGGAAGAGATAGAGGAGAGTCAGGCCAACAGTGCCAGATCCGATGCGGAATGGAGACCAAGGCGACCAAACCTCACAGGAAACTTCACCTGTTGCCAATCAGCGCTGTCGAAAATAACATTGCAGATGAGGTCTGCACAGTATCGGATGATTGCATCGAATTCACCGAAGTGATCTGCATGAGGGTAAAAAGGTGACTCGCGCAGCATGACCAAGTATTTGGGATGGGTGAAGCAGTTCCTCGGGAGGCCTCGAGAAGTCTGCATGCTTGGTCAATAGGCAATCTCGTATGGCTTTCAAGATAAGGTCTCTGAGGTGGCCGGGGCGTAGGCCGTCCACTCCGCCACTACTGCTCCCTGGTTAGGATTTCAGGCGTTGAATTGAACCGTTAAGGTATCTTTTATCTGATGAAAGCGTACCAAATTTTTGGTATCATTGAAATATATATAATAGAATAAATATGGTTTTATAAATATAGTTTCCATTTATTTAATATCATTGAATATTATACTCCAGAAAACTTGTCGAGCGCTCTGAATCAGTTATAAACATTTATATTTGTTGAATTACCAACAAATTGAATATCCCTTCTGCTTATATATATATATATATATATATATATATATATATATATATATTAGTTTTGCGAGGTTTTTGACAATATTACTACAATATTCTGGCAATATTACTACAACAATATGACCCTCCCAAGTATAATATATCATCATCATCATCAGGTCGAGCTTGCTCGGCTTTCTACGACACGTTTCCTCCACCCATCTCTGTCTCTCATAGCGTTTGCCAGTTCTTCCGCAGCGCATCCAGTATCGTCCTCAAGTTGCTTGACGTATGTCTTCTTGTGACGACCAGCGTTTCTTGCTCCATGAGATAGACTCCATAACAACACATCACCTGCTATTTCTTCCTTGCTGCGCCAACAGTGGCCAGCAAATCTGAGTCTCTGTCCACGTATTGACCTGCTGATAGGTGGTATATTGCCATAGAAATCCTTATTTGTTGGGTGTTCCCTCCAAGACACGTTTAAAGCAGCACGGAATCTGTGCTTGTTTATGGCTCTATCACTTGGACGCTAACGTCGAAACTGGAGAAAAAGCTAGACAGGGCATACACACGTATAATATATCTATATATATATATATATATCAAAATGAGCATAATGTAGACAAGAAGAGATAAGAGACTTTTACAGTAACACTCGGTTTCGATGCATATATATACATATATGACTACAAAACGCACCACACACACATTGTATTGTAGTCATTGTAGATGAGTACAGTTCAAGGTTAAGTAAGATGGTGATGAAGTGAAAGAGATTAAAAATGATATAAGCCGGTATATGTTTTTCGCTTTACTGTTCGTTTAGAGAAAGAATCTAGGGAGATAGTTGCAAGAGATCAGTGTGGTTCAGTTTGATTAATTAGTAAGTGGAAGTAGAAAGGGTGAAATGAAATAAGATCAAATAGAGAGAGAGGGGATTAAAGTGAACTGAAGTACCATGTGCGGGCACGTAACTCTGGACAAGGAGCCATTTTGCAGAATTATTTGGGATTAGCTGTGAGTGCTTTCGGGGTTACAATCCTTCTTCAGACATGAGCTCAGATCATTTCATAGACACGTGTACCTTTAACGCAAGTTCTCAGAATGATTCAGTCCTCCCGACGTACTTCCAAACAGTTTCCGCCTATCCAAATTCACTCGCAAGGCAAGAGTCGATCAAATACTATGGTAAATGAAATTTGTCCGCGGTGCCGTGCAGTGGAATTAAACTCAAGACCTAATGATTGCGTTCACTATATATATAACGCGCGCACACACACACACACACACACACATACATACATATGTATATATATATATATATATATATATATATATATATATATATATATATATATATATATATAGTTGTAGGTTGTAGTAAATGCGTCCGTAGGCGGTATGCCGTTTGAGCACTTAGCACTCGATGCTCGAGCAGAGCAGAGTATATTATTATAAATAACGAGGAATCAGTGATGCATTAAAACACAATTTATTAACATATTACATATGTTTCTCCGACGATCAGCTCACAGCATGATCTATTACAGATCGAACCTGACTCTACATTCGCAAGGTCCTCAGATATATTTAACGTTTTCAAAGCATTTTATCCGAATCGGATATGTAATATATTAATAAATTATGTTTTGATGCATCACTGATTCCTCGTTATATATAATATATATATATATATAACAAAGGAATTGTGGTAAGGAACCAGATGGACCATAACGCACCAGAGTACTCAATACTTAGGGTAGTAGAGTGGGAAATAGGAAAAAGTATGACCCCGACGGCAGAGCTCAAGCCGTTTCGACGGCTATTTCTGGAAATAGATTGAGCTCTGCTGTCGGGGTCATACTTTTTCCTATATATATATATATATATATATTAATAAATGGAAACTATATTTATAAAACCATATTTATTTTATTATACATATTTCAAGGGCAACCAAGGCAAATTATGGTGCGCTTTCATCAGATAAAATACAGATTTGGTTTATAAATAAATAAATATCTTTTTTTCCGGGTATGTCAATATTTATTTATTTATAAACCAAATCTGTATTTTATCTGATGAAAGCGCACAATAATTTGCCTTGGTTGCCCTTGAAATATGTATAATAAAATAAATATGGTTTTATAAATATAGTTTCCATTTATTAATATATTGTGTATTTACTCCACTAATTTGTTGAGTGCTTTATATCAGTTATATATATATATATGTAAAAGGTAAACAGAAATAACAACACAATCGGTACAATATATGGAAGGTATGTATTAGGTTAACGCTTGATGATGGCAACATGAAGAACTAGCGTCCGAAACGTTAAGACCCTCTTCCTGCTATTTCAAGCGTCAACCTAATACATACCTTCCATATACTGTACCGATTGTGTTGTTATTTCTGTTTACCTTTTACACACATACATATATATATCTATATATATATATCTATACATACATGCACACATATATATATATGCCCGTATCGGTTTACCGAACATTTATTATAATGCTCGGTTTGTTTGTTTGTAAACAAACAAACAAACCGAATTACGCCGTACAGTGTTTAGGCAACCACGTCACCTTTTTGTTCAACACTGACACAGGAACGATGTACTAGCTTCAAGCTTATTAGCTATCGTCAGCATCGTATACCTTCCTGCCAGATGGTTGAACGTCTGAAAGTATATACTTTCCTTATGCATATTAACGGCTGAGCAGCCTAATTTGCATATCGAGTGAGTTCGGGCACACCGAAAACGATAAATGGAATAGAATGAAACGAAATTTCATTTCTCACTCTTAGTACGGCACTTAAATGTAAGTATGTATGTATGTACATACATTCGGGCTGTTTGTTTGTTTACAAACAAACAAACCGAGCATTATAATAAATGTTCGGTAAACCGATACGTGCATATATATATGTGTGCCTGTATGTATATATATACATACTCCTGTACGTCTGTATACATATATGTATGTACGTATACATACTTACATTTAAGTAAGTGCCGTACTAAGAGTGAGAAATGAAATTTCGTTTCATTCTATTCCATTTATATATATATCAATATATATAAAAGCAAGTCGGTCTGTGTGTGTGTGTGTGTCTGTCTGTGTACAAATACTAGGCTCCTTTTAACTTTTGAAGTACTCGGCCGATTACAACCAAATTTGGCACACGTATTGCTTATATGCCAGAGCAGATATTGGGGCCGAAAAATCAATTTTGTGTGTGTATCTGTCTGTGTACAAATAGTAGGCTCCTTTTAACTTTTGAAGTACTAGGCCGATTTGGCACGTGCTATTGAGGCGACCTCTCATTGGCTAGCCAATTAGCTGACATAAGCTGACATGCACTCAGAAATTGCTAGCTAAGCCATAAACGACCTTGAACAATTCAGGCTGTCATTCATTTTCCGAGCAACGCCGGGTACATCTGCTAGTATATATATATATATATATATATATATATACACACATAAATGTATACATATAACTATATTCATGTATTTGTGTGTGTATGAGTCTATGCATGCGTGTATGCATAGGTGTTTGTGTGTGTGTGTGTGTGTGTGTGTGTGTGTGTGTGTATGCGTGCGTGCGTAGACAACACATAACTGAACAATAAAAACACATTAAACGCAGTTTTTAATCGTCCCAGGAATTTCTACAATCTGAAGATTAAGACTGATATATATTAAATGGCGTAAAACAATGGAAAGTAGAAATAACAGAAGCAATAGTTGTAGAGTAGTAGTAGTAGTAGTAGTAGTAGTAGTAGTAGTAGTAGTAGTAGTGTTGGTGGTAGTAGCATTAGTGGTGGTGGTAGAAGTAGTAGTAGTAGTAGTAGTAGCAGCAGCAGCAGCAGTAGTAGTAGTAGTAGTAGCAGCAGCAGTAGCAGTAGCAGCAGCCTGTTGCTGCTGCTACTGCTACTCTAGTAGTAGTAGTAGTATTAGTAGTAGTAGTATTACTAGTAGTAGTAGTATTACTAGTAGTAGTAGTAGGTGGAGGTTGTGAAGCGAACTCCCTAAACACAGTGTTATGGTTTCACTTTTAAAAATAATATTCTTATAGATATATACAGTATATTTAAAAAGTGAAAATGAAGAGAAGGGCAAGGGCTTTAGGATCACAGAAGAATGGGAAGGGGAAGAATGGAAAGGGGAAGAATGGCAGGGTGATGGGCTCTGGGCCTAGGGTGAGGTGGTGTTGGTGCTGCGCCCCGCGGACAAGCCCGCAAAAGCAGGCCAACGACACCCGTTGCAACAACCACCCACCTCGTGGAGCTCCTTCCTCAGATGGGCTGCTGACATGCTGATCTTGCGGAGGAGCTCAGCTGTACGGGGTCCAAGTACGCCTGAATCTCGACAGCGACGGGTGCGAAGAGAAAGCGACCGGACAATCCCCGGTATTTGTTGGTCTTCCTTTCCTCTGCATTGTGGGCTGCAGTACCGGGATTTGTGGCCGAAGCGACTAATTCTTCTTTACATATATATAGTAATACACTTTTATTTATTTACCCACTGTAACAAGTGTGTAGACTCCTGTCATTATGACGGGTAACACTCTAGTTATTTACATTATTTATGAAATAACACCGCTCTATCACTGTGTTTAATGCAAGTGTCAGTTTTATGAGCAATTTGTGTTGTTTACCTCTTAACCCAGTTATCACACTTGCTTTCTATACCACCCAACCTACCACCCTCTGCCTCCCAGCACTAACCCTTAAGATTTCCAGCGCCACGTTGGGAGAAGTAGCATCCATTTTTGGAATCACTGACTTAATTACTACCACATTGTTAATCAGGGTTATACATTAACCATAATAATACGCCATATGTGTTTGCATATATATTTATATGTGTCTGTAAATTCTTAAGTTTACAAACACATACATACGTGCACACATATGCAAAATGCATTTCCTATTTCACACAAACACACTCATTTATATGTATATATATATATATATGTGTGTGTATGTGGGTGTGGTGTTATTGATAGAAATGGAGGTTGTATGGTTGTGATGTAATGGATGTATGTGTGTGTGAATAAGTGTCTGTCTGCTATTATCATGTGTTCATGAAGATGTTTCCTAGTCTGTGTTTAGTGTATACTAGCAGTGGTACCCGGCGTTGCACGGGATAAGGTATTGTGAAATATATAACCGCCTTAGCTAAGCTTAGTATTGCTACAACCACGGCTGGCAAAGAAGTAAGGGTCTGGTGGTACGTAAGTAAGCAACACTGTGGCTTAAAACGTGAGGAAGAAGTTGTGTGCACTTACCAACTGGTTGGGGAATGAGTGTGAGATTTGTCTTGAGCAAGGGTGGCGGAATAACCGGAGGCAGCAGACAGCCAGACGTACAGACAGATATTATAAGGGCGCGTTCTGTGCGCAGAGCGAATTGTAGGAAGTGACGTAATGCAGACAGCCAGACATACAGATTGATATTATAAGGGCGCGACGTTATATATATGTATCTATCTAAAAAGAGAAAGACTAAGAATTATAGAGAGAGATCGCTAAATCGCCTAATGAGGTCCCTAGAGCATTGAAAATTTGATTTTCACTCCCTGAAACATAAGTGTTACATGTGTAAAGTTTGAAAACAGTCGGCTGGGTGCTTCTCTAGTTTTAGGGATTCAAACTCACACACACAGAGACAGACATCCTCAATTTTATATATATAGATGTGCTTCTCTGACTTGTAATTCTACACACAGAAACACTGCCTCACTGAAACGCATTGAACTCGTACGCACATACACATACACGCGCGCAGACACACACACATAATATATATATTATGAATCATGCTATGTTTGTAGCACTAACAATAGCGCGTGATTCGTGTAACGGTTGTGTTTCAAGGCATATACGATATGTTTATTTATAATAAACACTGAAGAGTCTTGCTATGAGTATTTTAAGCTGTGGTTACACCACAGCTATATAAGTAATTGTACGAGGATGCCACACATGTGTTTCTGAATTTTCATCTATCAACAGTGACATTTACTCACTCGGTACTGAGACAAGAATACGCTGTGAAACATCGGTTTACTTAGTTGTCTACAGTAGATTATTTTAGATAAATGTTATATTTTTTAATCCAAATGAAAATAAAAATTACATTTTGCTAATATCAGGTTATAATTCTATTACCTGGTAAAATTTGATTTGATTTAGTCGAGCCGTTTCAGATGGTATAAGAAAAAGACAGACAGTGAGACAAAGAATTGTATGCAGAGAAAGATTTTAAAAAAACATTATATATGACAAAAATTCAATATTTACGAACGTACACTATATAATTACTGATTTCCCAAGCCCACCCTCTATTATTTGGGATCTGAGACTGCCACAAAACTCTCCTACTCGCTATGTTAAAACTCTATTTTAACCCCCTTCTCTGTATCTACTAAAACCAAACTCTACCCCTTTCTATATCTACTACATGGCACTCTCCCATTCTTCTTCTCTGTATATCTACAACCACCAAATTCTCCCCCTCTCTATATCTATTACATGGTACTCTCTTCCAGACCACCTCTCTATATCAATTAACACCAAACTCTCCCCCTCTATACCAACTACACGGAACTCTCTTCCAATACCCCTCTCTATTTCAATAAACATCAATCTCTCCCCTCTCCCAATCCCCCTCACTATATTGATTACCACCGAACTATTCCCCTCTTTATATCCACCATACACACTCTCTCATTCCTCCCAGTCTATCTATCACTATCAAACTCTCCCCCTCTCTATATCTATCAATGCCTATCTCTATCAATTCTCTCACTCTATTCATTACTGCCAAACCTTCGCCCTCTCTTCATCAACCACACAACACTCTCTTCCAATCCCCCTCTCTATATTAATTTGCACCAACCTCTCCTTCTCTCTATATCTACTACACGGATCTTTTCCAATATCCCTCTCTACATCAATTAACCCCCAACTCTCTCTTTCTGTACATGTACTTTACGGAACTCTCTTCCAAGCCCCCTCGCTATATCAATTAACGCCAAATTCTCCTCTTCTGTATATCTCCTACAGGGAACTCTCTTCAAATTCCTCTCTCTATATATCAATAAATATCAACTAATCCCCCTCTCTATATCTAATATACAATACACTCTCCCAACCTTCCTCTCTATATCAATTACCAACAAACTCTCCCCCTCTCTATATCTATATCTATCTCTTCCATCTGTCTCTACGTAACATGTACAGAAATTGTAGCGCATATACAAATAGATGTGTGTTTTGGTAATTTGGGGAGAAAAATATAATTATTGTGCCTACCCCTACCTCCTGGCTCTCCCAGTTTCACCGCCCCTGATACATACATATATATATATATATATATATAGCAGTTATACCCAAAGTAAGTAGAGCACCCAGTCAAAGGAAGAGAGTTCGGTATAGAGTTAGTTTCACAATAAATAACCAAAACTTAATTGAGATAACGCATATATATATATATATATATATATATATAGTTAGGGAAGCAGAAAATTGCTTATTGTGATCCAGTTCAGTTTGTCACTCTACTTCCTAACTCTTCTCCCCCTTCCTCTCTCTCTATACTATTCCGTTTGTCCCCTCACCTTATAATTCCTCTTCCTCTCACTCTATACTAGTAAATACAATTCCAAAAAAATGTTTTTCTCTATATATTAAGAACTATTTCAAGAGTAACTTACTTACTATTTTGAAAATTTGGACGTGAACAACAATTATAATTGAGTGGCTGCTATTTGCAGTATAGCAATATAAGGTTGCACTTACCAATGAAACGGTCGTAAATACCCGGATAAAATCCTTCTCTTAATGCTTACCTGTGTTTTCTCTTTTATATATATATATATATATATATATATATATATATATATATATATATTAGAAAATGAGGTTTTATATATATATATATATATATATATATATATATATATATATATATATATATATATATATATTAGAAAGTGAGGTTTTTTTACAAAATGAAAAAAAAAATGAGCTGTCCTACACGAATAAAAGTATAAGGAAAAAAGATGAAATCGAAAATGCAACTGGAGGTTTATATATTTATTTGGTTCCTTTACCGGTTTCGCAGTTCTTCTGCTTTTCAAAAGTAGAATTGATGTGAGAAAAACCACAAAACCTTCATCTCAATTCTACTTTTGAAAAGCAGGAGAACTGAGAAACTGGTAAAGGAACCAAATAAATAGATATTTTTTATAAAAAAAGACTCCAGTTGCATTTTCGATTTCATCTTTTTGCCGTATATATATATATATATATATATATATATATATATATATATATATATATATATATATATATATAGATGAAATTCTACAGGACTAGAACTGTTTCATTCTTTAGAAATCATCAGGAATCCTGATGATTTCTAGTCCTGTAGAATCTCCTCTATATTAAAACTTTTATACTCTGCAATGTATTGAGTACCTTACTTACTGTGGTTACCTCCGATTCAACCCGGAATAACGTATATATATATATATTTTCTTATTTTACGTCTTTTATATATATATATATATATATATATATATATATATATATATATATATATATATATATATATATATATATATATATATATATATATATATATAAAAAGACGTAAAATAAGAAAATTTAAAAAAAAAGTTTTTAAAAAAAATTTTAACTTACTTAAATTTGGAGTGAAAATTTAAGTAAGTTAAAATTTTTTTTAAAAACTTTTTTTAAAAATTTTCTTACTTTACGTCTTTTATATTATTGTTCTGCATCCTCCTGCATTGAACCACCTAGGTACTATGACATAACCTGTGTATTTGCTGGCATTAGCGTACATCTGTGCGCTTATGTTAGTAGATATATTAAATTATCTCTCTCTCTCTCTCTCTATATATATATATATATATATATATACATACATACATACATACATACATACATACATACATACATACATACATACACACACACACACATATATATATATATATACACATATATATATATACTGTATATATATATATATACTGTACTAGCAGTAAAGCCCAGCGTTGCTCGGGGTCGCTCAGTAGCTGTGTTAAAGTTACAATGTTAAGTTTCTTTTTTGGCTTAAAAACTGTAGTGTCTACTGTGCAGACTTGCATGTGGTGTTTTTGATTAATATTCCCTCAACCAACAATATGCCTTATGAAGTTAAGAAAACATAACGATAACCCGAATGTTATAACAAAAGAGGATGCTGGGGATAAAAACTGCACTGGTTATTTATTAACAAAGATCGAAAATGTAAACACTGCAACGCAGAGAAAAACATTAGCGTAACCAAATTATCAGTTATGTCTGTCTGCACGCCTATATCACCTCTCTGCACGACTGTCTGTCTGCACGCCTATATCACCTCTCTGCACGACTGTCTGTCTGCACGCCTATATCACCTCTCTGCACAACTGTCTGTCTGCACGCCTATATCACCTCTCTGCACGACTGTCTGTCTGCACGACTGTCTGTCTGCACGCCTAACGACGAAATATTTGCTTGTTTTACGTAGTCTTTAAATAGACTTGTTTTCAAGTAAAAATATTGTTTTAAAATGCTTTTAAATGGAAATGAAGCAAAACGGAAGCTTAGTGTTCGAACTGATGAATTTTGCAGGTCAATATTTTTTAAACGCTGAGAAAGCCAGCGTAATTTTTTACGTAAGACGCTCAATGTAAACAGAACAAAGGGAAATAACTGATAACTTACGCTCAAAAATCGATACATTATATTCGATTTCGTCACATAGGGTGGGTCAATTTGAAATATTTTTTTTCCGATGTCTTCGCTAGGGCTCAATGTACAAGTATAGCAATTTCGGTGCAATTCAGTGAGAGATTCTAAGAGGAGATGTGTGCCAAAAATCGATAGACAGACAGACAACCACAGTTTTATATATATAGATGACAGTGGAAAATTGCAAACTTGACTGTCACCACACAATATGAACCTGAACATTGCGAAAGCATGAAAGTACTTGTTCAATTAACATTTAACATATAATATTCTACCATACTATTTCATTTTGTTCTAATTAGCTTGCCAAGTCATGCTGACAGGAAATAGTATAGAAATTCCATTCTATTTCTAATGTAAAAGAGTGAAGGTTAGGTGGATAAAGAGTTGTCTCCCTTTAAAAGGGTTTGAACATGTATGTCTTAGTGTGTGTATGTGTCTGTGAGAGAATGCGTGAAAGTGTAAGCATGCGTGTGTGTGTGAGTATGAGAGGATATGTTTATATGTAAATGTGGGGGCTAGATGCTCTATCATGTTAAAACTGGTCTATGTGTGTGTATGTGTGTGTGTGTAAGAGAATAAGTAAAGGTGTGAGCGTGCGTGTGTGTGTGCGTGTGTGTGAGAGGATACGTGGAGGTGTAAGTGTGGGGCTAGGTGCTCTATCATGTTAAAAATTGGGTATTGAGTTCTAGTCTGTTATTGATTGGTGGTTGCGTTTTGTCTATAATTAGTGCTTCTTTAATTCTAAGATTGCCGAGGTTTCTTTCCTTAGCTTCTATCCTAACTATTATGTTTTTGTCGGTGTTTTTGCATTTCCCTAGGTGTTTTTTAAATGAGAAAGCATTAGTGTTGAGGTGTTCTTTTATTCTTATGTGAAGTGGTCTCGTGGTGCTACCTATGTAGAAATTGCTGAATTTGTCGCACTCTAATCTGTATACGACGTAAGCCTGGTGGCATAGGTCTGTGTCGTCGATGGGGCAGTTGGCCAGCGTGCAGTGGCTGTCATGTCTGGTGGAGTGTCTCTTGGTTAGCTGTCCGTGTAGAGAAGGTCCTGAGTGGGCTTGCTGGATACCTAGTCCCTCTCGTCTGATAGCTCTGCGGTTGGCTGTTGTAGTTTCAACACTGAAGTGTGGGAGCTTTAGGAAGCAGGTGTTAGTGTCGCGGGTGTGGTGTCTTCTGTTGTTTCTGGCACGGTTTGCGGTGGACGTCGGGTATCCGTTCAGTTTGAGTACTTCCAGGAAATGTGTGGTGTGTGTTTCTCGGTCTCTTGCGTCGGTGCATTTGTTCCGGATACGTGTTAGTTCGTTCCTTATGTATCCGAACTTAGCACTGAATGGGAGGGCTGCTCTGAAATGTACGAACAGGTCCCTACTGGCGGCTTTTTTTATAGAAGCAGGTGTGGATGTCACCTTCCTCTGTTACCCTGAGCTGGAAGTCCAATAGGATAGGGATCTGCGGTCATCGGGGTGTTCCATGCTGAACTTTATATTGGCGTCCATGCTAGAGAATGTCATGTATATATTATTCGCTTCTTCACGGGATGATGTAAGGATGACTATGTCAACTACATATCGGGTGAAGAAGGTATAGCAATGGCAGGTGTTGAGGGCTCGGCATTCCAGCTGGTTCATATAAGGTTGGATCCCATGGGTTTACACCTGCTGTCTGTCTGTATGTGTGGTGGTGAAATGTGAAGTATGTGTTATCTACTGTGAAGGACAAAAGCTGGTGTATGTCCCTCGGATGGAGGCCGTAGCATTGGACGTCTTCGGCGACTACGCAGTCCGTCAATAAATCGACAGCTGGATGAGCGGGGACTGTAGTGTAGAGGGAGAAGACAACGTCGAGGCTAAAGGCGTATCTATTGAGTTTAAGTTGTTCTGGCTGGATTTGGTGTAGTCTACGTATGACCTCGTCGGAGCTACTGACATGCCCGGGAAAGGTGGAGAGTAGAGGCTTGAGGACCTGGGAGAGGAGCCAGGAAATTTTGTATAGGGGTCCTTCTATGCTAGAGACGATGGGTCTTATTTGTGTCTTAATACTATTCTTGTAGGTTTTGATAAGGTGATAGAAAGTGGGCAGTCTGCTATTTCTAGTGATGTAATTGGACTTAAATTTATTTGGGAGTTGTCTTCTACTACAGATGTCGAACCAGATGGTGTTGGCCTGTTTGTCGATCTGGGCTGCAGTCATGTCCGGGATCTCTGTATATAGTTAATTGTCGCTTAGGTGTTCAAAGGCTAGGTTGTTGTATGTGGCTTGAGAGATGACACAAAACTCTTTACCTTTGTCGGATGGTAAGTATATGAGTTCCCTATTCCGCAGGTTCTTCATGGCGAGTTGTTGCGTCCTGGAGAGGTTTGAGGCTATCTTCTTCTGTTTCCGTAAGATGTTAAATACGGAATGTTTTAGCCTCGAGAGTTTTTCTTCTAGCTCGCGGTTGGCAGGCGGTGGACAGAGTGGGCGGTCCAGTTGGTATATCGGGAATCTGGTTGTGTTAGATTATGTGGTGTTGTTGCCGAGGGTTGATATCCATTTAGCTTGGTAGGCGGCCCGTCAGAAATTCGTTTCTATGTTGAGCCATAACTTGTCGTCCAGTCTCAATATGAACTTGGGACCCAGGCTGAAGAAGTCTAGTTCATATCGAGAGAGGGATCCTGTCAAGTCTGTGACGAGGTGTTTTGTATCAGGTGCGTTGTTGGTCGGGGCGCCGCTAGGTTCGATGTTGGTACCGTCTTGTTTGCCTCTGTTGGTGCTTAGAGTTGAGATGTTGTTAGGACGGTCAGCCGTGCTGAGTTTGAGAAATGTTTGCTTTAGGCGTATTTTCTCGTAATCTCGGCGATGGTGGTATGACCTGTCTATATCGGCGGAAATTACTCTGAGCAGAGGTTCTGGGGTTTCAGCGAGTTGTGGTACTAGGCTAGAAATTGTCCGTAAGTGTTGTTGTAACGTGCGGTGTAGGTGTTGTAGGAGTTTTCTTAGGCAGAATTTTTGTATGCAGCTAAGTGATCGTTTGGTAGGTGCAGGCTTTTGATAGTTTTTGGGATGATGTTATTCATATATATATGTTTATATATATATATATATATATATATATATATATATATATATATATATATATATATATATATATATATATATATGTGTATATATATATGTGTATATATATATATATATATATATATATATATATATGTGTATATATATATGTGTATATATATATGTGTATATATATATGTGTATATATATATATATATATATATATATATATATATATATATATATAAACATATATATATGTTTATATATATATATATATATATATATATATATATATATATATATATATATATGTGTGTATATATATATGTGTATATATATATATATATATATATATATATATATATATATATATATATATATATATATATATATATATATATATATATATATATGTAAATATGTTTTGAAACAGTGACCAGGTTTGAAATTAGAAAATAGAATAGCTTTCACCGTATTTTTTTAAATATAGTTTCCATTTATTAATATATTGAATATTTACTCCACTAATTTGTTGAGTGCTTTATATCAGTTATAACATTTTTAAGCTTGTTGAATCACAACAAATTAAATATAACCTCTGCATATATATATATATATATATATATAACTTTGTATTTTGAAAATTCGGATGCCACAGTATCTTTCTTGATTGCCTATTATTACATAGTGTAGCAATAATGGACTGAAATTCTGATGAAACAATTGTTAATACGTGGATTAAATCCTTTTGTAACTGTTTACCTTCGTCCTATTTCTCTTTTTTGTTTATATATATATATTAGTACAGAATTAGCCGTCGAAACGGCTTGAGCTCAGCCGTCGGGGTCTTACTTACTCCTATATATATATATATATATGCAGAGGTTATATTTAATTTGTTGTGATTCAACAAGCTTAAACATTTTATAACTGATATAAAGCACTCAACAAATTAGTGGAGTAAATATTCAATATATTAATAAATGGAAACTATATTTATAAAACCATAATTATTTTATTATATATATTTCAAGGGCAACCAAGGCAAATTATGGTGCGCTTTCATCAGATAAAATACAGATTTGTTTTATAAATAAATATTGACATACCCGGAAAAAAGACAACCTCAACGGTTGAAGTTCCCTGGATAGTGGAGATAATATTTTATTGAGAGTGATACAAAGTTATGAGTGAGTATGCAAATGAGTGTCAGAAAAATTGAAAAAAAAACAACGGTTTATTTAAATTAAACTGTTGGAAGAAAGGAGATGTAAAAGGGAGAGGGAAAAATATTGAGAGGGAGAGAGAAAAAATATTGAGAGGGAGGGAGAAAAAATATTGAAAGGGAAGGAGAAAGAATAGTGAAAGGGAGAGAGAAAAAAAGCGAAAGAGAAAGATAAGATTATGCAGAGGGATAGTGAAGAGAAGCGAAGCGAACGAAGAAATAAGTTTTACATGGATGAATACTCAGAACGTAAATATAACGTTCATTATGCTATGTTTATAATATTTATAATGTTAAGTTAAAAAATTAAATTAAGGATAAAAAAATATTGTTAGAATTTAATTAAAAATTTAATTAAAATTTAATTAAAATAAGATATATTGCAAAAAGAAGTATTTAAAATATATTAAGATGTATTAATAATATATGGGTTTAGATGGGTATGTTATGTTATAGATTATAAATTATTTAAATGTATAGTATTTTAAATTGGAAAAAATCTAGTATAGTTTATTTGATTAAAGTAAGTTTGGCAAAATTATATTTAGCCAGAATTTATTAATAGTTGTAAGTCAAATCTTAAACATCCAAATAATTCAAAAAATTACGAAAATTTACGAGAGTTTACAAAGGAATAAGTACTTAATTAGAAGTATATATTAAAACCATTTACAAATTCAGACTATAAATTAAGACTATAAAAATTGAGATTATAAAATCAATAAGGAAGTTTAAAGGAAGTTAAAAGGGATTTAAAAAAAAACTCAAATGACCCCAAGGATAGATAAAAATCTCTTTAAAAAGTTATAAGAAGTTATAAAAAGTTATAAAAATTCATCTTAAAATATAATTAAAATATAACACTTAGATTATTTCACATATATATAAATAATATAAATAATTGGATATATATGAAAATACATAAATATTAAAAATGTTTAAAATATTGGAAGATATGAAAATAATGGTTTTTCCGTATCTTTCAAAAGGATCTTTCAAAACTTTTACCAAAAGTTTTTCAAAAATTTTCAGAAAGTCTTTCAAAGGAAATTTTTAGAATTTTCAAAACCTTTTCTTAAAAGAATTTCAAGTAGTCATATAAAAAAGGTTATGATATATTTTTTGGAGGTAGGATTGATAAGTGAAATAATACAAAGTATATTTATGAAGTAGAAATATTAGAAAGTAAAGGTTTTAAGGAGTAAATTAAAATTTAATAAGTGTATTTTATATATTTAGGAAGTTATTAAATTCTTGAATCATATATAGATATAATCTGAGGGATGAGTTTATAGGTGTTTGGATATAGAAAACGTTATGTAAGGAAGATTGACCATATATTACATTTTATATATATATATCTAAAAGTTGAATTTAAACGATGTTTACAAGAACTAAATAAATTATTACACAAATTAATAGAGTTCTTACATTTTAGTATAAAGAATATCTCTTCGACGCATTGGTTGCAAAATTTGGATAGAACTGTGTAGGATGGTGCTTTGGAGACAATATTCCAAGATGAAGAATAGTTTATATTCTTGGATTTTAAGTTCCATAATAAGTTGGATAGAGAAGTTGAAGATTTTTTTACCAATATTCGTAAAGGAACATTTATGGTTATTGAAACGAGATTTAAAATATATATAATAAAACGAGATTTGAAATATATATAATAAAATAATTATGGTTTTATAAATATAGTTTCCATTTATTAATATATTGTATATATATATATATATATATATATATATATATATATATATATAAGTATTGAAGTTTCCGTTGAAAATTAAAAATGTCATAGGAGTGAAGAGTGCTCTATATATATATGTATATATATATATATATATATATATATATATATATATATATATATATATATATATATATATATATGTAAATATATATATATATAAATAAATATACACGGGTGTGTATGATTGTGTATAGAAGATTATATTAATAAAAGGAATTCCAACTTTGTCTGATTTACTCGTTTTATTTACAATCCTTTAAAATTATAATGGTATTAGAATGAAATAGTATGGTAGAATATTAAATGTTAAGTTTTAATTGAACAAGTACTTTCATGCTTTCGCAATCTTCAGAATCATATTCTGTGGTGACAGTCAAGTTTGCAATTTTATGTATATATATATGTAAATATATATATATATATATATATATATATATATATATATATATATATATATATATATATATATATATATATATATATATATATATATATATATATATATATGCACACTCGGATATACATTGTTTAGAGTTTCGACACTTCAATGATGATGATGTACACACACGGTCGGTAAATAAATATTCTGAAGAATCACTGTCAAGCAGTGTCTGTACATTCCAACAGCCAATATTCAATGTTTTGTTTGCTTTAAGTTTTTTTTGTGTTCTATCACAGTGGCACGACGACGGCCGGGTTCAGGCTGTGATGCCCTGGGGCCCCAACCGGGCCAAACCCTTTCACCTGGTGTGGTTCCAGAGCCCTTATTGCCATTTAGTTTTATACTGTTTTGGAACATTATTGATTGGTTGATTTTTAAGGCTACAGCCAGTCATTCAGTTGAGATCTTATAAATAATAACATTATTAATAATTATTAATTAATTGTTTCTACTTTAGGCACAAGGCCAGCAATTACCCAGTGCATTACCGGTACTTTATTTTATCGACCCCGTAAGGATGAAAGGCAAAGTCAACCTCGGCGGGATTTGAACTCAGATCGTAAAGGGACGTAACTATGCTGGAAAGCATGGCGTCCGATCCTCTACCGATACTGCCAATCCACTAATGTTATCGTGCAATGCCTGTGCGTGAAGATTTTTTAAAGTGAGGAAAGACTGTGCACTGACCCAAACCAACTCTCTGGGCGACAGTAGCTATAGCCCGAAAAGAAGAAAATATCAACATCATCGGTAACTACTGAACGGCAGGTTTTATGTCGGAGTTATTCCAGTTTCCCAAGTACCTTCTCCTAGAAGAATGCCCTGACAAAGGCTAGGGTTCCTTTATTCCAAGTGGTTTAACCGCGCGATCTGGTACCCAGCCCGATTATTTCTATGTCCCCGCGCATGATGCAGCCATAGATTTTTCCAGATAACTAGGTAAAATAGGTAGATAAGATGCAATTAAACATTAAAAAAAAGTTATTTAAAATTTAAACATTAAAAAAAAGTTATTTAAAATTTAAAAGTTTAAAGGTTAAAAGTTTTAAAAGTTAAAATAATAATAATAAAATAAATAAATTAAAATACACACGAAACCAATCCCACACATACATATACACATTTACACACCCACACAGTATATACATATATACACATTGTGGGATGGCCGTTGACTCTCGTGAGTTCTTCCGCCCATACATATATACATACATACATACATGTAATCATTCATACACACATACATACATACATACTTACATACATACATACATGATGGCTGGTCCCTCGTTATCGAGTATGGCCATTGCACGAAAATAAAAACATAATAACGACAATAATAATAACAATAATAATAATAATAATAATAATAATAATAATATATATATATATATATATATATATATATATATATATATATAATAAATAAATAAATTAGACAATTATCAAAGTTGTGTCCAAATCATTTAATAGCTGACAATCGTTTCTTCCAAACTCTCATTTGGAGTTATCGGAGCATTATCAATGTTCGTACATGTAATTAACCTCCTATTCAACTGAACAATAATATAGATACATATATATTGATGTTGTGAGCAACAGTTTCGTATTTACAGGGTGGAATGGATGTGACATATATTTTACGAGAATTGTACAAAAATTCAAATTCAAATTAAAAGCACAGAGTGGAATACATGCAACAGATAATACAAGAGAATAGTCTAATAATTAAAGAGACATTGAGAAAGGTGCTTTGAGAAAGAAAGAGTTCATTAGCAATACATATGCAGGTGTGTAGAAAGTGCACATGCGTTAGACATATATATGGGAAGGAAATAAGCAAAGTTATTATGCATGTATAGATAAATAAATGCTGTATTTTAAGCAAAAATGTAATGTATTAAAATACAGTATTTATTTATCTATATATGCATAATAACTTTGCTTATTTCCTTCCCATATATATGACTAACGCATGTGCCCTTTCTACACACCTGCATATGTATTGCTAATGAACTCTTTCTTTCTCAAAGCTCCTTTCACAATGCCTCTTTAATTATGAGACTATTCTCTTGTATTATCTGTTGCATGTATTCCACTCTGTGCTTTTAATTTGAATTTAAATTTTTGTACAATTCTCTTAAAATATGTCACATCCATTCCACCCTGTAAATACGAAACTGTTGCTCACAACATCAATATATATGTATCTATATTATTGTTCAGTTGAATAGGAGGTTAATTACATGTACAAACATTGATAATGCTCCGATGACTCCAAATGAGAGTTTGGAAAAAACGATTGTCAGCTATTAAACGATTTGAACACAACTTTGATAATTAACAATGCTGCGATCGAATGTGGCTATTTAGCCCAGCCAATGATCTAAAATGCCTTACACAGAGTTGGCAACCAAAACATTCACTGGGAATAGCCGGCTGTAGCTGGAGTTCATGTACTTTTGCATGTCGTTTGAGCCCTGCTGCTGATTTACACTCTCTACCACATGCTTGGCCGGCATGATGAGCATCTCCAACAGCAGCCTGGTAGTCAACCACTGGTCTCACTTTATGACTGCGAAGATGACTTTCGAGTCCAGCTTTGCTGAGGCAGAATCTTGCCCTGACACTGCATGTCAGCGCCATAGGAGGACCTTCGCTGTCGAGAAATGCAACAGTAATACCCTTCCTCACACGCCTCTTTACTTTCTCGTATGCTATTCGAGATGCCTCAAAGGCAACAGTCCCTCATATACAGTCTTTCTCTATTTATTACGATCAGCAGCAATATTTTCCCATGTATCAGCAGAGATGTTAGCGTCTTTCAAAGAGGCTTTCAAGGAATCCTTATACCTCATTTTTTGGTTTATGTGGCGGTCGTTTTCCTTTAACCAACTCTCCATAAAAGAGTTGTTTTGGTATTCTAGAATCCTTCATCCTGGCAAGGTGACCACTCCAACGGAGTCTTTGCTTAAGCACAAGAGCATCTATACTGTCACACAGAGAATTTTCCAAAATCTCGACATCACTGATGTGGTCCAGCCAGTGAACGCCATGGATCCCTCTGAGACACATCTGATGGAAACGCTCTAGTTGTCAATCGATACAGCAACCTTGATAATGAAATTCCACTCAGGATTAGGAAAGCAAGTGATGCTTTCGGAAAGCTAGAAAGGCGCCTCTGGGGTCGGCGAGACATATGCAAGAAGACAAAAGTAAAGGTGTACAAGGCATGTGTGCTCTCTTCTCTTCTTTATGCCTGCGAGACCTGGGTCAAAAATCGACACCACCTTAAACATACATGCATACATACATATATACATACATGTTACGATTCGTTTATCACCGCAGTAATTTCGAAATAGAATAGACGAAGAAAAATGTAAGAGGTATCTGTACAACAGGATATTATAGTGGCAAACGCTTGTACAATACGAGTACCACTCTCTGAGTATCCGCAACTAGAGTCCAGTGACATGCAAGATGATTGGGAGTTGCTTTACCTGCAGATTTTAAGGAATTTCCTTCTCACTTGATTACACCCATACATACGACCCCCCCCTACACACACACTCACTCACACACACACTCACACACACACACACTCACACACAAACACTCATGCATACAAACAAACACACACGCGCCACTCACTTAAACACACTAACCCTCACACACATATATATTACTGTCATTATTAATACTAAAGGGCGGTGGATTGGTAGTATCGGTAGAGGGTCGGACGTCATGCTTTGCAGCAAAGAGTTACGACCCTTTGTGGTCTGAGTTCAAATCCCGCCGAGGTTAACTTTGCCTTTCCTCCTTACGGGGTCGATAAAAATAAAGTACCAATAATACACTGGGATAATTGCTGGCCTTGTGCCAAAAGTAGAAACAATTATTAATACTATAGATATGGCAACTGTTGTCTTTTGAAAAAGTTGGTACAATTGAAGCTGTTAGTGTGTTGCTGTTTAGATTTATTGTTTCATTGTTGTTTTCATAAGGTTTGATCGTTGACTGAATGGTGGTGATGGTGGTGGCAGTTGATGTTGTTTGGCTTTTTATCGTTTTGATGCTGCTGTTACATACATACATACACACACTACTCACACAAACACACACAGACACACACACACACACATATATATATATATATATATATATATATATATATATATATATATATATATATATATATATATCACAGAAAAAAGACAATCAGTGTTGCGACGAAAAGAATTTATTGGACATATTACAATTGTTTCTCGGGCGACCAGCTTGAGGCACGATCGATGTGGTGATCAAACCTGACTCTGAAATCGCGCGGTCCTCAGATACGTCTCGATTCTACGGAAAATCTGCTTCATAGAATCGAGACGTACCCGAGGACCGCGCGATTTCAGAATCAGGTTTGATCACCACATCGATCGTGCCTCAAGCTGGTCGCCCGAGGAACAATTGTAATATGTCCAATAAATTCCTTTGGTCGCAACACAGATTCTCTTTTTTCTGTGATATCGTACTCTGCTCTATGAGGGCATCGAGTGCTCATACGGCCTACCGCATACCCGACGCTTTAAGCATCCAACACCAATTTATATATATGTATATATATATATATATATATATATAGTGGTAGAACACTGGAAGGTAATATCCGTAGTGGTAGAGCACTCAGTCCATGGGACGAGTTAGGTAGAAGTGGTTACACAACAGTTAGTTCACCATACTGAGAACAATGGTTTCACCATTTATATATATATATATATATATATATATATATATATATATATATATATATATATATATATATATATATATATTATATATCTATATATATATCTATATATATATATATATATATATTATATATCTATATATATATCTATATATATATATATATATATATATATATATATATATATATATATATATATATATATATATATATATATATATATATATATATATATATATATATATATATATATATATATATATATATGTATATATATACTGTCATATACACAATGATACATTTCTAATTGGTCTACAAAAGACTTTGATCCCTAATTACTCCGATTAATGTATAAATTAAAACACATTTAACTCAATCTAAATATATCACACCCGAGACCACCATATCAGTCATCTGTTGTTGTCGACGCAATTGTCCGTTGTCGTCGTTGTTGTTGTTGTCGTCCTGGCTTTTGTTGTGACCTTGCTTCTGTTGTTGGTGTTGGTCACCGTTCTTTTCTTTGTTGTTATTTTGCTCACCATCTTTTCTGTTTTTTGTTGTTGTTGTGGTACACAACGGGGCATAAAAACTACACCACACTACGAAAAACAACAATAACAATAAATACAATGACAGCAGCAGCAACAACAGCAATTACAACTAGAACAATCCAGCGACAACAACTACAACAATAGGTAAAGAGACCCTTCTGTCACAGAAGACCATGGGATTTGCACCTAGAAAGTTCCCTTCTGAGACACAAGTCCGGGCAAGGTTGTTTGTGGGAGACCAGCAGTGGCCAATGCATACCAGCCTTCCCTTTCCACGCCACCGTTATTGTCCAAGGGAAAGGCAATAGCCGATACAACTTGGCACCAGTGACGTCACAACTCATTTCTACAGCTGAGTGAACTGGAGCAACGTGAATAAAGTGTCTTGCTCAAGAACGCATCACCCGGTCGGAGAATCGAACTCACAACCTCCCGATTGCAATCCCAATCTCTAACCACTAAGCCATGCGCCTTCACAATAATAACGATTATAACAAACTAACAAGAACAGTAGCAACAACACCACCGACAACAACAATACCAATTACAGCACCAACACTAACAACAACGCTAACATCAACAAGACACACTAACAACAACGCTAACATTAACCAGAAACACTAACAACAACGCTAACATTAACCAGACACACTAACAACAACCCTAACATTAACCAGAAACACTAACAACAACGCTAACATTAACCAGAAACACTAACAACAACGCTAACATTAACCAGAAACACTAACAACAACGCTAACATTAACCAGAAACACTAACAACAACGCAAACATCAACCAGACACACTAACAACAACGCTAACATTAACCAGACACACTAACAACAACGCTAACATTAACCAGAAACACTAACAACAACGCTAACATTAACCAGACACACTAACAACAACGCTAACATTAACCAGAAACACTAACAACAACGCTAACATTAACCAGACACACTAACAACAACGCTAACATTAACCAGAAACACTAACAACAACGCTAACATTAACCAGACACACTAACAACAAAGCTAACATTAACCAGAAACACTAACAACAACGCAAACATCAATCAGAAACACTAACAACAACGCTAACATTAACCAGAAACACTAACAACAACGCTAACATTAACCAGACACACTAACAACAACGCTAACATTAACCAGAAACACTAACAACAACGCTAACATTAACCAGACTCACTAACAACAACGCTAACATTAACCAGAAACACTAACAACAACGCTAACATTAACCAGACACACTAACAACAACGCTAACATTAACCAGAAACACTAACAACAACGCTAACATTAACCAGACACACTAACAACAACGCTAACATTAACCAGAAACACTAACAACAACGCAAACATCAATCAGAAACACTAACAACAACGCTAACATGAACCAGAAACACTAACAACGACCCTAACATTAACCAGAAACACTAACAACAACGCAAACATCAACCAGAAACACTAACAACAACGCTAACATCAATCAGAAACACTAACAACAACGCTAACATTAACCAGAAACACTAACAACGACCCTAACATTAACCAGAAACACTAACAACAACGCAAACATCAATCAGAAACACTAACAACAACGCTAACATTAACCAGAAACACTAACAACAACGCTAACATTAACCAGAAACACTAACAACAACGCAAACATCAACCAGAAACACTAACAACAACGCTAACATTAACCAGAAACACTAACAACAACGCAAACATCAATCAGAAACACTAACAACAACGCTAACATTAACCAGAAACACTAACAACAACGCTAACATTAACCAGAAACACTAACAACAACGCAAACATCAACCAGAAACACTAACAACAACGCTAACATTAACCAGAAACACTAACAACAACGCTAACATTAACCAGAAACACTAACAACAACGCAAACATCAATCAGAAACACTAACAACAACGCTAACATTAACCAGAAACACTAACAACAACGCTAACATTAACCAGAAACACTAACAACAACGCTAACATTAACCAGACACACTAACAACAACGCAAACATCAACCAGAAACACTAACAACAACGCTAACATTAACCAGAAACACTAACAACAACGCTAACATTAACCAGAAACACTAACAACAACGCTAACATCAACCAGAAACACTAACAACAACGCTAACATTAACCAGAAACACTAACAACAACGCTAACATCAACCAGAAACACTAACAACAACGCTAACATTAACCAGAAACACTAAAAACAACGCTAACATCAATCAGAAACACTAACAACAACGCTAACATTAACCAGAAACACTAACAACAACGCAAACATCAACCAGAAACA
>CAXHJY010000910.1:50000-52500 GCA_964016885.1 Eledone cirrhosa
ATATATATATATATACATATATACATACATATATATGCACATATATTTTTTTGTATTGCACCATAGAGCATGTGTGTTTACGTGTGTCATTGTGTTTATATGTGGGTAGAGATGTGTGCTGATGTAGGTATGTATGTTGACGTGTGTATGTTGTGGGTTCGTCTTAGGGAGAAGTGTTTAGACGGGGTCCGTATTTGTTAATGAAGTAAGATTCCTTGCTGATGCGCTGGGTGTGGGTGGCATTATCTTTAAATTTGTAGAGGGGAAAGATACTGAAGTTGGGATGATTTTGGGCGGCACAGGTATCAATGTGTTCACTCAGTGGTATTTTCCTGTATTTCCGTATTTTAATTTGGGATCTATGGACAGTCATGCGTTGGCGGAGGCTGTTTTTGGTCTATATGTATATATATATATATATGTATATATATATGTATATATATATATGTATATATATATATATATATATATATATATATATATATATATATATATATATATATATATAACTTTGATAACTTTGATAGGTTTCGGCCAGTATTGGCCCAGGCCATGCGTAATTTAATAGCACCACCTGGCGAAGTCTTACAAATCAGTGTTTGGGCACCATGGCCCACTCGAGCAGAGAGTTATTGTTTACGGAGGCATATCCGGAAGTAGGAGGCTTATCCGGGATTTCTTGAAGAAATAAACATGTATATATATATATACATGTATATATATATATATATATATATATATATATATATATATATATATATATATATATATATATATATACATGTATATATATATATACATGTTTATTTCTTCAAGAAATCCCGGATAAGCCTCCTACTTCCGGATATGCCTCCGTAAACAATAACTCTCTGCTCGAGTGGGCCATGGTGCCCAAACACTGATTTGTAAGACTTCGCCAGGTGGTGCTATTAAATTACGCATGGCCTGGGCCAATACTGGCCGAAACCTATCAAAGTTATCAAAGTTATATATATATATATATATATATATATATATATATATATATATATATATATATATATATATATATATATATATATATATATATATATATATATATATATATATATATATATATATATATATATATATATATATATATATATATATATATATATATATATACATATATATATATACATATATATATACATATATATATATATATACATATAGACCAAAAACAGCCTCCGCCAACGCATGACTGTCCATAGATCCCAAATTAAAATACGGAAATACAGGAAAATACCACTGAGTGAACACATTGATACCTGTGCCGCCCAAAATCATCCCAACTTCAGTATCTTTCCCCTCTACAAATATAAGAAAAAGGGATGAAATCGAAAATGCAACCGAAGTCTTATTTTTAAAAAAAAATATATATATTTATTTGGTTCCTTTACCGGTTTCGCAGTTCTTCTGCTTTTCAAAAGGTGAGTTGAGATGGAGGGTCTGTGGTTTTTCTCACATCTGGTTGGTCTCTAAATGTTACTTGTTTTATATGGAAAAAGTGGCTCGAAAACCAGGTTTTTCGAGAAGTAATTTGATTGGTTTGTCAATAATTATAATAAATTTCGCGCCAGTCAGGAATCATTTTCCTACACACACACATACACACACACACAATATATATATATATATATATTCTCTTCATCTTAACATGCTAACCATACTCCCACACACATAACACCCATACACACACATAACAACCCCCACACCTACAACACCCTCCCCATTTCTACTAATAGAACCACTTTCCTACACACATATATATACACACACACAAAATATATATTCTCTCTATCTAACATACTCGCACACACACACATAACACCCATACACACACACACACACACATATACACACACACAAGCACACAAATAAACACATATCTTCAGTCTCAATAGAAAATCTGAACTCTGACACCTGAACTCTGACAGCTGGCCATATTCACTGAACCAGAACATTTCTCCCAATCCCTTTTCCCTTGACCACTATCTCTCCATTGTCATAACATTCACTATAAAGACTACAGAATAGTTTTCCAAATAAGGGCGCAAAAATGTAATGAAACTTGTTCACGTGACAGCCAAATTTCATTTATAACCAACCAAAAAAAAGCCTTCGTGAGCCTCATTTTTTCAAGTAAAAAGAAATTCAAACACTCATATATGAAAAAACAACCTGTGACAACCCCCCCCTCTCTTATTTGAAGAACTATTGTAACGCGAACTGGCGCGAAATTTATTATAATTATTGACAAACCAATCAAATTACTTCTCGAAAAACCTGGTTTTCGAGCCACTTTTTCCATATAAAACAAGTAACATTTAGAGACCAACCAGATGTGAGAAAAACCACAGACCCTCCATCTCAACTCACCTTTTGAAAAGCAGAAGAACTGCGAAACCGGTAAGGGAACCAAATAAATATATATATTTTTAAAAAAAATAAGACTTCAGTTGCATTTTCGATTTCA